>APFE030621548.1:1203-37987 GCA_000404065.3 Pinus taeda
TGAGTTTATGAGAGTATAATTATTCTTGAGCTTATGAGATCTTACAAAGTATTCGATTCCATATTTAACAAGCATATACTTGTTCTCAGCTCTATAGAAACTAGCTTTTCTATCATACAAGGAAGGACTTCCTAAAACAATTCCACATATATCCAAAGGAATTATGTCTAACTCAACCTCATCCACAAATGCTGACCCAAAAGAAAACTTGGATTTTCACTATCTAGTCACTTGTAGTTGTGCTTTATCATTCAATCATCCTAATGGCTATGGTTTCTTGTGAGGTGAAGTTGCTAATCCCAACTTCTTTACAATTGCTTCAGAAATTAAATTTACTTGTGAGCCACTATCAAACAAAGTATCAATCTTTTGATGTTTAGAAATAACTCGAATATGGAAAAGCTCGTGCCTTTCTCTCTCATTTTCTTCATCAATAGTAGATTGTGCAGAATTACTAGTAGATGCTTTAGAATTCTTATCTTTTATACCTGTCGCTACAATGGTTGTTTCATCTCCTGAGTCTAACCCCAAATCTTTCTGAATAGCTACAACAATCTTCTTCTTCTTGCCCTTGAACTTCTTAGGTCTCATCTCTGGATGCAGAATCCAATAATGCTCATCATCATGCCCATCCTTTTTATAGTGAGTGCATGAAGCTTTGCTCTTCTGTGCAGTGTTAGTCTTCCTTGCTTTCCACTTCTTCTTTCTTTTCTCCTTGTTCTTGCTTAGAGTGGGTTGGGATGGTTCCCCAACTTTTGGAGTTCCATTCTTTCCTCTAGCTTCTAGATTAGTAGCTTGTACAGATACCTCATCTATAGTAGTGGGATTGAACATGAGGATGGTATGCCTCATGTAGTTGTGTAGACCACCAATGCTCTTCAAAAGAGTTTCAAGTGAGTCTAATGAGATTCCTAGAATCAATGCTCTCTTTCTAAATTTTTGAGTGTACCCTTGCACACTTTTCCCTTATAACTACAGAAGAGTTTGCCAACTCATCATGGCTTGTTGCATGTAGGCTAATGGATAGAACTGCTTTATGATTGCAGAAACAAATTCGCTCCAAATAGAGATAATCTTAACATGTCTTTTCATGTCAGCTTGGGTTCTGCCTTCCCACCAAACCAAGGTAGTGCCTCCAAGGCGTAGGCTTGCCAGCTGAATCTTGCTCTTGTCTGAATCGATGTTCTGTACTCCACAATAAACATCAATTTGTCTAATCCAATTGTCCAACTTTTCTACATTTAACTCTCCATCATATATAGGTAGATCAAATTTGACATCTAGTTTGATCAAAGAGGCTTTCTTTTTGTGTTCAAGGTTGTTATGAGGGGTGAGAAAACTTTCCTCTTTCCCTTTTCCTTTTGAGTGGTCATGGAAGTGAGACTCATCTTCTCCTTTGTCTTGCTTAGAGCCTGATGAATCTTCATCCTTGTGTTTTCTAAAGTCCCTATACATTTCTTCTACCATGGAATTTATGGCTAGGAAACTTTCTATGAATTGAGGGTTTGGACCCATAGAACCTTCCTCTAACATTGTCTTCCAAGGATAGACTCTCCCAATTTTAGGATTAGTTTCGACCAACTCTCCTTCTCCAAATTTGAGCTTTGATCTAGTGAGTATTGAATAGCTAAACCAACACAAGATTGTCTAACCTTATAGCCTAGAGCTCTGATACCACTTGATCTAAAAATCACTCTTGAGTGACCTTAGTTAAATAATTAATGAATGAAGGTATTACAGACTCATGTGCTTATGTGTGTCTATGTTATTTTAGGCAACTGATCGATCAGATTGCAAAATACACAGGCACTTGGAAAATGGAAAAAAGCAAGAGAAGAACAGTAAGAAAATACAAGAACACGACAATTAATAAGGAGTTCACCCTAATCTCTAGGGCTACGTCTCTGCTCTAGCTTTCAGTGGTGGCCCTATTTTATTGTGTCTTTAAAGTAGAGAATTACAATGAGGAGCTCAATCTAAGTCTCCTGAAAAAGAATTGCTTGGCAGGGTGCTTCTTGTATCCCCCAAGCTAATAGAGTGCACAAACTCTTTTCCTATCCAAGTCTTGACCTCTCTGGTCTTCAATGGGAGGAGCCCAATGTGGTGCTCCATTCCCAATAGATCCTCTCATGGATTGCTCGATGCTGCCTTATGTTGCAGGTCAGCTCAGCTCTCTATCTTTTTTCTTCTTGCTTAATTGTCTTTTCTTTTCTTTGTCTTCATTCTCTTCTCCTCTCTAGTTCTTCCTCCTGGTGTCCCCTGTTCTCTATCTCTATTCATGGCATTAAAGCCAATCGATCTCATGACTGTTCGATTCCCCTTCTGCCTCCGTCGGATTTCCTGCTGCTATTCACCTGAAATTCCCTATCTCTATGTCATCATCAACGGCTCACAGGGAGTGGCCACTTGTCCTCTCACAAACTATGCCAGCTCTTCCTTGTCGGTTCAGTTCGTCGGTTACATTGGGAAATGACTCATCTGCCACCTCAGCGGTCAAATCATGTTAAGAAATTTACTGCATAACATAAATAATTACTGAGAGGAATAAATATAAAATTAACCAGCAATAACCATAAACACATAATACACATGTTTATCCGGGAAAACCCCAAATCCGGGGAAAAACCCAATCATAATGAAATTTCATTATCCTTGGCCAAAACCCTCGCCAATCCGGCCAAGTGAGCCTTCACCGCTCACCTCCAAGCCATGCATTACAATGAAGTCCTTCCAGCCTTTTATAGGCTCCATTACATATAATACCACGGGCAGAATACCATGGGTGCACAATACCATGTGCCCCAAAACCATCACTATTTAACCTCGTCAACTTTTGACTCTATCCTGAGTCAAGTTTACCTAACAATTTCCCCCCTTAAACTTGACTTGGGGTTCCTTGACTAACTCCAGCCAAACCTGCTAAGTGAGACAATCCCGCTCACTCTAGCTCTTACCCCCCTCAAAGTTTTTACTCGGGGTATTGTTAACCTGACATCCCCCCTATCACCTAGGTCTAACCCAGACTTTACCGGTGATCACCAAGGGGTACACATGCCTTACCAGGTCTTACAGTAGTATGCCCATTTACATGCAATAGACTTCATTAATTATTATTTTTTTTTTTTGTTTACTGCTGCTGTGATTTTGATCCATCCTCTCAACAGGTGACGGGTTTAATTCTTGATCCCATCAGATTTCGCGTTTTCATGCTCGCTGAATTCATTTTTCGTGATTGCTTCCTTGATCTCGCATTTCAACTCCTGCAATGCTTTCCTCTCTGATTCCTTCAAATCAGAAACGAAGTTGCTCTACTCCTTGAATGAAGTCAGCCATGGCTCTGTTACAGGACTGCTCTCTGCAACACCATTTCCATTGCGCTAAAATAAATCCTTCATTGAAGGCATACATTCGAAGCCCAAACCCGTATAATGATGAAAATGGAGGCTAATGAAAGGTTATATGGTCATGGAGTTGTGACATGTGAGTGAAATGGTGGTGATAAAGGTGAAAGTGGATGATGTTTTCAATACATTTTGGAGACTCTACATTCCCCCAACTGAAGTTATTTCATGTCCTCATGCAATCTACTGCATTTCTTAATCATGATTTTCTTTTGAATGAGCTTGGCTTATATCAAATGTCCTTAAACTTTTCAATTGATAGTATTTGACAATTTTATTTCATTTTGCAAAGTATTCCTTATCATACATTGAATTTCAACATGTTTGGTTGCTTCTTGTGTGAAAACCAAATCTTAATTGGTATTGGTTCTTGTGTTTCAATACCTTGTTTCATTTTATTGCAGCAAGATTCATTGAACATATTTAAGAATGCATCTTTAAATCAGCCATATAATATTCTCATCATTTAGTCCTTATTTGAAAATCACATAACGTTTGAACCATAATGCAATCTTAATGATTAGGACAAGTATGTTAGGATGAAATGGAGTGATATGAAGAGTGATCATAAATGGATGTCCCTTCCCCCCAACTAACGATGTTTATGATTTTTTTTTCAAATGAGAAAGGAAATATGGTGAAGTATTTTCCAAAAATATAACTTTAGTATTCAAGGAATTCTATGATTAAAAGCTAGAAAAGAACATACCTTTACTTACTTAGGAAGTGGACAAACTGTGCATATGTAGAGAAGTTGTAATTGATGGTGGATCATGGAATAGAATGTACAATTTCATCTACTTCTTGGTTGCATAAATGGTGTATGAGGTGGTGAAAGTGGATTCTTTGTTGCTGCTACTAAATCTGTTATATTTGCTACAAAATGCCAAAATGATATAGTCTTCACCTGCTACAAAACCCGATGGTACAATTCTGGTCATTTGAATAACTCTGTGGTTGCTAAGCATAAAGAGAATTCATTGGATTATTGGCCATTGATGAATGTTGCTAACCAATGCAAGGAAAAATCGCCATTAATGTCAACGAGTGCCAAGGTACCTAAGTACATCTTGCAAAGTCCGAATAGATGAGTTGATGTCTAGCCACTTGCAAGATCTAACAATCAAGGGACATTGATGTATTCCTATGATTATCAGCGAGATAACTTGTCATTGATGCATACAAGCCTCAAGGTACTAATAAGGACTCTAACCCTGAACCTAGATAATGTGTTGATGTCGATAGGCCAAGGCTTGTTAGAAGGGATACCTTAAGGAATCCTCCATCACCTAACATGAGCATGAAACAATGATTTTGAAGGACTATGAATGAAAAAGTTTTGTAGTGGATTCAAGGTTTATTTGAAAAAGCAAAAAGGGAAAATGGAATGAAAATATTATTGATTGGAGAAGTGGAAATGCAATCAAGGTTTTATTTACTTAAAATGGAGGAATGCAATGGTGAGAATGGCATCTGAAAGCTCTCAAGTGTTGGATCTGATCTAACATCATATGCTCGTGATTTGATGTTTCATCTTTGATGTTGTTTTGATCATGTTTTTGTGAAATAAATGTGGTCTTTGAGAGAGACACTGTTCGGTTATGGTCAACTATTCTTTCTCCTGGAACCTACAAAAAAACTAGTACTTCTTCTGAAATGGAATGTAAGATTATCAAAAGAGAGATATGATCAATCTCTCTATTAATGACATTTGCATAAAAAACTGAGAATCGGTACTAATAAAACAAATTCGTGAAAGAAAACCAAATGAAGTTTTCCTGTATCCAAACTAGTGCCGCAATTTACCTGTTGTGTCTTGTCAACAATGTATTCATTGTTTTTCTATTTAAAACTCTGATTATAGATTTCTCATTATATATATCTCATCAATATCTTTCCAACGATGCTTGAATCATCAAAATTTGATGTCGTATGAGAAAGTTAGGCTGATTTGGAATTTGGGTGAAACACTGAAGATTATCATGAGGTTTCTCAGTCCCAGGATTGTGACCTTCTTGCATCTAAAAATCCTGTTAATATTCTTCGGTTGAGTCATGACATAAAATTTTCTTGTTTGTGATGTTATTGACTTCTATACCTACAAGACTCAAAAAAACATGATCATATACAAATACTTTATGAAACGAAAATGCATGTCTACATAAAACAATAATCCTGTAGATGAAGCACCCTTAGTGTTCTTCTTCTTGATCCATTTTCAGTGTTGAAAAATGAGCTGGCAGATGGAGGGTGACTGTGTAATAATGATGTAGCAGTGGGTGACATGGCAAATAGATGATGTGACATGTTGACTGTTTGATTGATGATATGGCGATGAATGTGCAATATTGGCCAATGTTGTGCTGTCATGTGGTGCAAAATTGTTGTTTAATTAATGTTGTGTCAAAATTGTATAATAATTAACAAATTTCAATCCCCACAAGGTTTGAACCCGTGACCACCATTATGCAATTTGAATGACTTACCAATAAATTACAAGTCACATTCATAATTTTAATAGAATTTTGGAAATTTTAATTATTATAAAAATGAAAATTGAAACAACAACTTGACAAGTTGCTAATCTAAATCCAAGATTTTTAGGAAAATATGATTCCAAAATATTTGCCAAATCATTTTTCATATCTTTTGAATTCATCCTTTCCACCATTTTTAGGAAAATGGGATTCCAAAATAATTGCCAAATCATCTTTCATATCCTTTGAACTCATCATTTTTGCATAGAAAGTGGATTTTTTAACCATTTTTTATTCTATAAAAGCTTATATAATTTTTTTTTTTGTAGGTTGTAAGCATGGAGAAAATATCATTTTGTAGTAAGAATTTTTTTGTTTTATTAATAATTAATATTTTTTGGTTATTTAATTAATATTTTTTATTTTATCATTTTTTTTTTAATATATTGATTGATTTTTTTTCTCTGCAAATTGGAAATGGTGCTGGGTGACCATAGCTCTTTGTCTGGGCCATTAGATGGTCATGGCCTTGACCTTCGTTGCTGGCTCCATTTAGTTGAAAACCCTTTTTCACGCAACCTCGCAAATAAGGCTCCAGAGAACCCTGAAAATATCTCAAATGTTTACGAATTTTGAGGAAATATTTTATGTTAAACATAAATGACCCTCTTCTGAGAAAAACCCATGTTTTATATTTTTGAAATTCGTTCCCATTTGGTCACAAATTTCGTTTTAAAAGTGATGTTTTTAACCTTTACATATTTGGCCTCTCTTTAGTAACTACTGGGTGAAATTCGTTTTTTTTCAAAATCAGAGGAGGGCAACATTATTTTGACATCCAGCCAAAGATAAAAGGTTGATGGGATTTAGATTAAATGTTTTTTTTGTAGGTTTAAGGGAGGAAAAAGCATAAGAAATGAAAATAAAATAAAACAAAAAATTCCAAATTCAAATTCAAGAACCCCTTTAGTTTTTATTACTATTATTATTAATTGGGTTTTATTAATTGTTTGATTGGTTTAAATTTGTTTTATTTTCAATTTTGTCTTTGTGTTTTTATTTATTTTTTATCTTATTTTTTACTTTTTATAATGTTTTATTGTTTTATTTTTTTGTCAAATTATTAAAATGCATGAGAATAAATACATTTTAAAAATTCTAAATTGTAAATAAAAATGCAATTAAGAACTTAAAAAAGTGCAATCAAGTTTGATTTTATTTTTTCTTAATTTATTTACTTGAATTTTATTTTTTATTTTTTAAGTATATGAATTCTTCCAATGCAGCCACGTATGTAACAAAATGATAGATATACTCATAGGCAGGTTTGAAATATATTCTTTGATACATACCCATGTATGAGAGACCGACTATCTTGATTGATAGAATGTTAGAAGATACTGAAGAATGGAATGCTCAGATCCAATGATTGTCTTGAACCAAGATTCAATATAATCTTGTCTTCCTTCTATCATGCCATGCAAGTCCTCACATATGTGATCTCCATTCATTGAATCCGGTCATAGGCATGCATGAAACTTTTCAATCTGAGGTTCCAACAACTTCTCTTTATCGACGAGCATTCATGATTCTTGGATCTTATCTGAATCTTCTTCTTCTGGTTTTTGTTTTTCAATGAAAGCTGGTGAATCATTTTGTAATACCTCAACATTGTAAGCGGACTGAGGTGTTTTATTTTTGGGGATTCGAAATGGTTGTGTAGGTAATGGAGTGTGAATGGGTCTTTGGCGTGTTAGTGTGTGTGGTAATAGGAAAGGTTGAATTGAGATTAACTGAGGGTGAAACTGATGTTGTGGTGGAGGTGAATGGTATGGATAACATTGATATTGGTATTGAGGATAGTGAGTTAAATATTGAGTATATGATGGATTTCCTCTATAAGGCTCTTCCCAACCTTGTTTCCAAGATTGGTTTTGAGATTGGGATTGAGATGGCCAAGGTTGCCAAGGCAAAGGTGTTTGCCAATTACGCTGTGCATAACCCTAAAATTGTGTACAAGGAAATTGCACCATATTGGCTTGATGAGGCTTCCATGGTCCTATTGGAGCTTGATTGAATCCATTATCCTTTTGTTAATCTGCCTTTAACGTTAGTAATGATGGGCAATCTTTAGTAGTATGTGATCCTGCACAAACTTTACAAATTTTAATGTTATGAAGTGGACATTCATGCAAAGCAACATTTTCAACTTTTTGCTTGTTTTGCATTCTTAGCATCTCAATTTGTTCATTTAAATTACCAAGAATGTTTAGCAAATTGTTAAGTTCAGTTTGACTTACTAATCCCATTGTCAACTTACTTTTCCTTGTCCTAACTAGATCTTCAGGAGATATTCCATATTTTGCTTTTCCTCTTAATATGTTCTTACGTAGTTGACAAATCTTTTGAAATGACAATTGATAAACATCTCCTTTTCCCACCGGGTTAAGAAGATCAATCCATTCATCCTTTATAACATTTTGTAGCAGAATTTTTAATATGTCTGATCCTAAATTATGCATGTTAGATATTTTGATATTATAAGTAAATCTCTTCACTATGTCTTCTAGATTTTCATCCTCTTTTTCATTCATCTTAAAGTCTTCATTTCTAAGGTCATGGTGTTTATAATGATTTTTATATTTTTCCAAAACTACTCTTTTCATATCATCCCATGTCCTTATAGAATTTGTTACTAAAGTCACATACCATATAAGAGCTTTATCCTTCGATGTTGTTGGAAATAAATTCAATTTTTGGATGTGTAATGAGTAGCCATAAGATCTACAAATGATTTCAAATTCAAAAAGGAAAGTTTTTGGTTCTTCTGATCTCATACCTTTGAAGTTATGAAGTACAGATGGAGGGATGTTCTTCATTTGAACATTGACATCAGTTTCTTGAATGGGAAATCCAAAAGGATCTTCATCCATTTCTTCATCCTCGTTTGTCATCTCTTATACCTGCAAAAATAAGAATTCATGATGTGGATGTGTGGCTCTTATTGCACCACGTGATATAGTGGGGGTGGTAGGTGATTGAAGGTTTTTTTGTTTATTATTATTATAAAAATGATATGCAGCTAAATGATTTATGCATCTATGCGCTTTAATCATGCATCTAGAAAAAGATAAAAAATGAACTCTAGATTGAAAGCTAGTTCCTATGCACACTTCCCCAGCAACGTCGTCAAAATGTTGAGGCAAGTTAATTACCTATCGTTTAATTGTCAACCTGGGGGTTTCGTAAAACTTCTGAAGCATGCATGCACTATATATGCTAGAAATTAACTTCCAATTTAGATCAATCTAACTACTAAACCAAAGAAATACAAACCAAATTCACCTCTTCTAATTCAACAATAAATTCAAAAGAAATTATAGTAGAGTGAGTTGAATTGAAATCTTAATCTATCACACTTGCAAGAATTGAAATCTTAATCTACCATACTTTTGCGAATTGAAAAGCACACCACTCTTTCAGAAATGAAATTGCATGAAATGAAATATATTCTAAGGGATCATGTGTGCATTATCTAATCAAGATCCTATGAAATGAATAATCAAAAACACATGATATGAAATGAAAGAAAAAACAATCATTCTTAACCTCTAGATATGAAAGCAAATAAAAACAATCACTCTTAACCTCTCACACAGGAAAAGACATAAAAGAAATAAATCTTAATCTATGAAAGCAATAAATCTTAATCTATGAAAAACAATAAATCTTAATCTATGAAAAAAAATAAATCTCACACATTATAGGTGGCCAATCCAAAAGCATGAGGGATGGAAATTTGAGAGGCTCCAAATACAAGCATAACCAAATCAAAGTGAACATCATTCATGAGCATGGTGCCAAATTCAAATTCTATATTCAAAATAAGAGCATTTCCCCAACTTTTCACATGCCTTTGGAAGGAGAAGGATCTCCTATTTATACAAAAACATAAGAAGCTACCTCATTAATGGAGGTCCATTATTCTCTCCCTAGATCCCTAGAAAAACTCATATAGTTACAACTTAAATAGGTAATGATCAGACACATATCCTCTTTGAATTTTATCCAATTCTTCTTCCATATCTTGAAGATATTTCGAATTTGAGTATTGGAGGGCACATAAGGGTGCCTTGGAAGCTTCCAAATGACCTACACATGTCATGAAACTCAAGCCACTTTTAAGTATTAGCAAGTATATGTCATTTTTCTAAATTTTAACCATTTAATTCACTTATAATACTAGAAATCATTAACTTTTGGAAAAAACAAAGGTAACCCATATAATTATGAAAATGGAGGCTAATGAAAGGTTATATGGTCATGGAGTTGTGACATGTGAGTGAAATGGTGGTGATAAAGGTGAAAGTGGATGATATTTTGAATACATTTTGGAGACTTTACACCTATGCCACATTTCCACTTAGTGAATAGTTACCGACTCATTGTTCTAGGGCGCACTCCAAATGTGCATCTGATTCCATCTAGCAATGCTAATGACTAAAAAAAATATATCCGCGACCTTCCCTTCTCTACTACATAGTCCCTCGGGAAATTTGGTCACCCCCTTCCAAGCAGTCACTTATCTTTCAAGTTCCTCAGAATCCCCTATCCCGAGCGATCCATCCCTTGGCAAGGCTTCCTCGCATCGATAGATCAAAAATCCAAGGCATATATTTACCTCAAACATCATATTGGTCATATCATGCTCATGGAAATGAATGGGCACTATTCAATACTAGTGTCCCAAAATGGCCCTACTCATGAAGTACTTTACCAACATACTATTACATGTTCCAATTTCTTTTCCTGCTGTTGCCAATTCTTGTAGTCAATTTCAACCACCCAACTAGGCATGTTCATTCATTCCTATTCCAAGCACATAATGTCCATTAGATTCAAATAAATTAAAATAACCTCAAATCATACCTCAATGGTAGCTCGCCAATAAGGTACACTTGAAATTATGTTCGCTTCTTGTCACAACAAGTCAAATTAGCATCGTTGACCAAATCATCATGTATAAAAATATCACATCAGGCTAGCTACAACACAACCATCATAGATCAAAATCATGAATCAAATGTAACCATCATAAACCAGAATCATAGATCACATATAATAGTCATATACCATAGTCATAAATCACATGCATAATAAAACTGAAATAAAATGTTGATACTTATCCTTTCATCAATCATTAGCTTCTACCTTTGTCTTTATTCCATATGCACTTTGGATCGGTTTCCACACCAGACAAACACCCAGTTCCTTCTCCTCAACCATGTGCACAAACACATCGTGTGCACCACACACATAAAACTACACACGGCTTACAACACCATGCAATACATGCATCTACACCAACACCATATGTATAGCATGTACACAGTACCACCTATACACTGTGACCAACTGCACAATACCAGATGTATGTTTCACCATTGAACAACATGCCCACAATACCACATCTACATAGTACCACACGCATAACATGTACGTGACACCATATGTATACAACATCACATGCACAACATGTACACAACACCACCTGCACACAACGCCACTTGTACCACATGTACATAACACCACATGCATGCAACACCACTTATACAATTATGCACAGAACACCATACATACATACCACCACATGCACAACATGCACACAAAACCACATGTACATAGTTGCACTGCATATCCAACATGTACATAGCATTGTCTATACCCAACACTTCATATGCAATATTCGTATATCACTGTCTCTACCATCCCGTACATAACATTGCATAAACGGCATGTACACAGGCTATGTATACACAACACCGCATGCACACAACAAAATAGACGCAACATGTACAACACATACAACATATGCGCAACAATAGTACCTCACAGCCAAAAGCACATTGTCTCTACCAAGAAACCTTGCTCACAGTGTCTTATCTATGTTTGTCCCATCATATCGAAGACCATAATGCTTTCATTTTATTGATGTGTCCTTCCACATTACCTCTCATAAACATAGGCATAATACACACATACAATCTCAATTCATATCCACATGATATTAACCTCATATATTTGTCGTGACTACTCTTCCCACTTGATTCCTCATGGACCAAGAATATCTTCATGCCACTTTCCTGCATAAGAAATCATTCCTCCACAAGAAGGATCCCTAACAACCTTGTCAGACAATGAGAACATACATACATACATATATAATCATTAGCATAAAATAATCATCATCCTATCAGACAATGACATACTTACACACATGCAACATATATAATATATATTATATATATATATATATATATATTATATATATATATATATATATATATATATATAAACATCAGCATAATCATGATCATGACATAATTAGTAGATAACATAAGGTCAAGGTTAAGAGAACCTTATTTATCTGTGTACAACATTTACAACATTGAGAGAAATCATTTTAAACATAGCCAAGGCATCCAACACCTCATATCCATTTACTTTACATCTTCTGGTTACCTTTCTTATGTTTGTACTGTCACTTTCAATTTACCACAATGGACCCAACCAGTGCGACCGACTATCATAGTCTTACCTTCCACTACACTTAATCATGCACCTAGCTTCATCCATGTCTTACATCACCTGTCAGGTACCACACAGCTCTCCTGAGCTCCATCAAATTTCCTATTCTCCAAACCAATTTCCAAGACTCAAAACATGAAAGCAAATACTAAGAAACAAACAAGAAGTAAGACCATGAAAACCAATAACAACAAGACATTGCAACAAACTGGCATAGCTATGCACCATATACACACAAAATCACAAATCAAGCACATCAATAACAAAAGACCAAAATCACAAGAATAACAACAAAAAACATCACTTAATCTCCATGGTTGCCAGTGCTTCTAAAGGAAAGCCCAACCTGAGCCTGCTTCAAGATTCATGGAAATCTCTCATGCCATGAATCTCCCTACATTATACTTCCATAAACACATAATGTCAGTGCATAAATAAACACAACAATCCGTCAGTTACCTTATATTGTTGTGCCAAGATTGTTTCCTTGCAACTTAGCAAATCCACGCCATCTCTCAAGGGACTCCAATTATCTTGATAGATCCACCTGTAACTAGAGGTTAGCTAATATTCCTGTCAAGTACATTTTCATGAATCTAGAACATATCCACATAATGTCAAAAAATTTAAGGTTAAAAGACTCCCTATATGCAAAGCACTCATTTGTTTGGAATTATGGTTTCCAAAACTAGCCAAAGAAATTCTTCCCTAATTCCTTTCTTTTAGCTTTTTCCTTGCTCCAATCGATGTTTACTATGCATTGTCGCAACACCCAACTGTTAGTTATATAAACAAATCAACTATTACCTTGTCATGCTAATACCAAGCATGTTTCCCGCGACTACTCACACATGTCAGCCACATGTTCCACATATCAAGACAATCATATCTATCAATTCAAAATCAAATTTTACTAGGACTAAAAATCATGTCATAATCCATAGTCAACTCATAATCATTAGTCATAATACATAATGATACAACTATCACCTATTGTGCCCAAGTACATGTCAGCTATCTTAACTCATATGTATTAACACAATCATCTTAAAACAAGATCATTTCAACACATATTCGTATTATACAAATCATCAAACATTCAACTAGCTTGCAACATACCATGTTAAATAAATAAACTATACTACATAATCAAATACTCAAGCACCAAATATACAACATAAGAAAACTTGTACCTTACTGTATCTCAGGGGAGGCTGTATTGTCTATACAATCAATCTAGATAGCACCATATAACTTCACAACATATCAACCCAAACATAAATTAGATCAAGATATTTAGAATATTCACTAGCTAACATGTTTACATCATAACTCATACACAATTTGTTGAAAATAATACTGAGAGGGGGGGGGGGGGGTGAATCAGTATTATCATGTCAATAATACTTTTTCATTTCCATAGTTAGATTCATATATGCTACTTCCACAACTTCTTTGATTCAGTTAGATTGATCCTTAATGAGTGCATTAGAACATTATCAACCATATTAACAGTAAACAGGTGCAGTAAAATAGAACAGATCATCACACATAAGCCACACACATGAACACCATGATATAAGGTGGAAACCCAATGTGGGAGAAAACCACCTACTACAAGTCATCTCAATCTTCTTCTTAATAAGAAAATCCTTTTACAATATTTCTGTACTGGTACAGTCTTATACTAGTACGCAGGTTTCTACCTGCAGAGAGCTACAACCCCCATAGTTCTTATACTAGCCGATCCATTTACTAGTACGCAGGCTGCTACCTGCTTCAATGCTCCAAAGATTTCAAGGGAGCTACCACCCCCTTTGCTCTTGTACTAACTAAGATACTAGTACGTAGGCATTGGCCTATAATCTTCTCTTCTTCGGGTACCATGTTTCATTAATTTTCATACTGGATACACCTAAAGCACAACACATAATCCGAAAGGCCACGTTTCATCCAATTTTCATACTGGCCCATTAATATAATCAATCAATCTTCTCAATCACCCAAACACCAATACATATACAAGGATAATATGTGAGATATAAACCAGATCTAGTACATCACATCACATAAAGATAAGTCATTAAGAACTTGATCCATTCAACCATTTTTTTGCTATTATCAGAACTCAATACCAGTAACCAGACATCAATTATGCACCCAGAACCCTGCAGAATAGTCAAAGGTAGTTAAAGCAAATTTCAAGCAGGGTCTGCAACTTCACCGCTAGACATTTGCGAGTATCCACACCTGTGTCTTCTACTGCTCTGCTGGTATCTACACCTGCGCCTTCTGCTGCTCTGCGGGTATCCGCACCTGTGCCTTCTGCTGCGCTGCGTACCTCCGCACCTACGCCTTCTGCTGCACTGCGTACCTCTGCACCTGAGCTGTGGATTGCCTACGAACCTCTGATTAGGGCCAAATTAATAGTCCTTCAATGTGCCACAGTCAGTCTAATCAACAGATCTAATCATGCGCCAATGAGATTGTGACTTATCAAGAGTTTACAAAAATCTCCTTGATTTAGATCTAGCTATCACTCACCAACCGATCACCAGAATTTCAGTTCTAGATCACCTTAAGATATTCAACACATAAGTCCCACCTTCCAAATGATCTCCTTCCCTTTTTATAGTCAAGCCTTTCAGAATACCATGGTCCAAAACCATAATAAAACAATACCATGAACCCAATACATGGGATCAATACTTTTGGGTGCAATACCACGAACCAAAACCATAGGATCAAACATGTCATACTAGATATCATGGATCACCATAGGATTCCCACGTGCGTGCGCTTTTCTCTGCATGGAAGTGCATGCACTGGGGTCCGCACCTTCTGTTAGGACAACCTGCGGACATGACCACAACTTTCTAAACGGCGTACCTGCGGGTCCACACCTTTTGCACTGTGCACCTGCAATCCTCTTATTTTCTTCCATTCTGAGAGGTTGATCATCAATCTTTGCTACTGGCATGTTGCACTAAGATATGTCACCTGTATGAGTTGCCATCAAGGACAACACTTATCTCATAATGCCAACAATCTCCCCCTTTGGACTTGATGGCAAAGCTAACTTGTCACACGTAGACTTATCATCTGATTCCTTTGCACTATCATGTCTGATATATCTTCTTGTAGATTCATATGATTATATATATAGGTGAGATGTTCTTCTATGAGTGGGTTTCCATCAAGTACAACACATGCATCATAATGCCAACAATCTCCCCCTTTGGACTTGATGGAAACAATACCAAAACCACTCTCTCCCTTTGACATCAAGGGCAAAGGGAAGACCAAGATATGCTCTTTCTTTGATATGAATTCCGCTGTCCATACTCCCCCTGAGTACCTGCTGAAATCTCTGAATGAGCTCCCCCTTTGTGTATGCCTTGGTGTACTACTCTGTCCATGCTTCCTCTGAGTACATGCTGAAGTCTCTTCTCTACTGAAGTGTGTTGTTCATGCTCCCCCTGACTATAAGCAAGCTCTACAAAAATATGTTTTACAAGAAGAACATGACTCTATCATAAATGACCTTCTTATCACCAAGGACTCATACATACATCCATTTCCCAACCAAGTGGGGATTGACTCATCCACCCAACCAAGTGGGGATACATCATGATAAACAATAACATTACATCTTCATCCCAGGCATAGTGGGGAAACCAAGATAGGTTGTTACATGACCTTGATATGACTGAAATATTTCATCAAATGACTACAATAGATAGAGACACACTATTACAACATGAGTCTTGATATGACATTTATAACAGAGACCAAACACCTAAATAAGATCATGATAAATATCAACAACGACACTGTATGATCTGCTCCATAGCATCTGTCACCAACAACTTGTATTAGTGCATTATTCATCAAGGTATGACCGTATCAACTCATCCTTTTACATAGAATTTTGTATATATAAAATCATTCTATCATATGAGAGAAACACCATAGTCATCTAGATCTTCATGGACCAAGTATCATCAATTGGGAATATCTGCATCAATCAACATATGTACGAAACAACCTATCATCATATAGGTAAGAACTCATCATCATCATATCTCCAATAATGCAACTTTGAATAATCATCCATGTATCCAGCCAACAATCCTCATCCATATGTGTGCAAGAACAATAGAAATTCGGCATCATAACTGTAACAGCATATGAGTGACTCATCATAAAGTGAATCCAAGCTATATACTTCTCCTTATCCTTAAGAATATCACCATGTAAGCACCATTAGAGAATCAACCACAAATCTGATCTAAATATCAACTATGTAACCCCAAGAATCATCTGAACAACTCATAACCATATCATAGCAAGATGAGTCATTTATCCATATAAGCATCATCACCAAGGACTATTAACCATAATGCCAACAATGCATTAAAAGCATATGCTCCCCCTAAACATGTGCCATATTGTTTACTGTCATATCTGATTATGCATATCAGCAAGAAGTATCAAGTCATCATCATTATCAAGTTAGAAACAAAACACTTCTAACCATCAAGTCATTTCCACACATCATCAGCAAATTGTAACCATTATCAAATAGCGCAAATAAACCAAATCATAACTGATCCTTTTCCTGAACCTGTCCCTATAATCACATACGCGACTATGCCATAACCAACTCACTTATATATGTGACCTCTCTTTAAGAAACTTGCGTATGAGATTTAGGACACTGAAGTTTTACACTTCCAGCTCCCTCTGATTATGTTATGTCTGTATGTTGTGCCGAGCCACTTCTTTCTGATGGTACTTCTTTCTTCTTCCACATATTCAAGTGTGATGATGATGTTTTCTCCTTTTGATATGGTGCCCATACTTTGTTCCTACATTCCTTAGCTATATGTCCTAGCTTGCTACATGTGTAACATCTTACATGTCTCATATTTATTCTATAGCAATCAATAGCTCTGTGACCAAACATATTGCAAGCAAAGCTATATCCATTAAAGTACCTTGAATGAGATGATATTTTTGCATGATGGTCTTAAAACCTCCTTCTTCTACATCTGGTTGCAACATGCCCAAGATTATGACATACATAACATTCAACATTATTCATAGAAGGAGTAAAGGATTTTCTTTGAAGAATTTTTTTCTTTGGTTGATGATGAGATTGGCCTTTCATCTCCTTATTGAGCATTTCAGATCTTGCAGTCGATTCCCTTGTCTTACTTTGTGAACTAGATTCACCTTCAATAGATTCATGAAAACCAAGACCAGTTTTGATGGCAGGATATCTTTGAGTACTAAGAATATCATCCAAAATCTTAGTACTATCTTGAAATCGTAAAAGCTTATCCTTATCTTCTAATTTACCTTTCAAGATATTTACCTCAACCTGAAGCTGTTCCTCCTTTTCCAGACATTGCTTCTTCCAGATTTCTTCAGACTTTCTTCCTTCTTTCATTTGTTGCCTTAGTTTGAGTATCTCTTTTTCTTGTTCTTCATTCACACCCTGCTGCATTTGACAAATTCTGAAGGCACATTCCAGCTGATATTTTAAGCTGATAACTTTGTTTTCCCGTTTTTCAATAGCTTGGAGTAGATCTTTATTCTGCTTCTTTGATTCTTCAAGATCTTCTTTTAGCGAGCGGATCATGGCTTCAAGACTTTCATAGTAACTGGATCTATCTCTGAGTTTCTTGATGGTTGTGCTTCTTTTATTGACTTCATCTCTTAATGATGTTACTTCATCCTGCAACTTTTGATATTTGTCCTTGAATAACTTCCTTACCTTGTTTCCTTCTTCTAGTTGAGCTTTTAGTTTGGTAGCTTCTTCTTTGGAGTCATATTCCCTTTTGTTCAATAGATCTTGTTGATCTCTAATTTTGTCTGTCAGCCTTTTAAATTCTGCCTCTATTTGATATCTTTCTTGTTCACCCATAAGAGCAAATTTAGTTGTTTCGCTATCACTTTCATCTTTTCCAAATGGGAAGATAGCTGGAACATCAGAGGAGCAAATTCATACCTGATAGTTCATCTTCATTCTAAAATGATTCTGAATTTGAAGAGCTTCTTATACCTAATCCCCAATCGATTCTCCCACTGTCATAGTTCTTCTGAGATGTCTTCTTCTGCTTATGTGCTTTCTTCTTAAGCTTCCTTCCCATTGTTCCACAGATCTCCTTCAAGCGATCAAGCTTCTACCAAAGGACCTGCTCTGATACCAATTGTTGGAAATAATATTGAGAGGGGGGGTGAATCAGTATTATCACGTCAATAATACTTTTTCATTTCGATATTCAGATTCATATGTGCTACTTCCACAACTTCTTATGATTCAGTTAGATGATCCTTAATGAGTGCATTAGAACATTATCAACAATATTAACAGTAAACAGGTGCAGTAAAATACAACAGATCATCACACATAAGACACACACATGAACACCATGATATAAGGTGGAAACCCAATGTGGGAGAAAACCACCTGCTGCAAGTCATCTCAATCTTCTTCTTAATAAGAAAATCATTTTCCAATATTTATGTACTAGTGCAGTCTTATACCAGTACACAGGCTTCTACCTACAAAGAGCTACAACCCCCATAGTTCTTGTACTAGCCGATCCATTTACTAGTACGCAGGCTCCTACCTGCTTCAATGATCCAAAGATTTCAAGGAAGCTACCACCCCCTTTGCTCTTGTACTAGCTAAGATACTAGTACGTAGGCGCTGTCATACAATCTTCTCTTCTTCGGGTACCACGTTTCATTAATTTTCATACTAGATACACCTGAAGCACAACACATAATTTGAAAGACCACATTTCATCTAATTTTCATACTGGACCCATTAATATAATCAGTCAATCTTCTCAATCACCCAAACACCAATACGTATACAAGGATAATATGTGAGATATCAACCAGATCTAGTACATCAGATCACATAAAGGTAAGTCATTAAGAACTTGATCCATTCAACCATAATCATGCTGTTATCAGAACTCAATACCAGTAACCAGACATCAATTCACCCAAAACCCTGCAGAATAGTCAAAGGTAGTTAAATCAAATTTCAAGCAGGGTCTGCAACTTCAGCTCTAGACATCCGCGGGTATCCACACCTGCGTCTTCTGCTGCTCTGCGGGTATCCGCACCTGCACCTTCTGCTGCTCTACGGGTATCCGCACCTGCGCCTTCTGCTACGCTGCGTACCTCCACACCTACGCCTTCTGTTGCACTGCATACCTCCGCACCTGAGCCATGGATCGCCTACGGACCTCTGATTAGGGCCAAATTAACAGTCCTTCAATGTGCCACAGTCAGTCCGATCAACAGATCTAATCATGTGCCAATGAGATTGTGACTTATCAAGAGTTTACAAAAATCTCCTTGATTTAGATCTAGCTATCACTCACCAACCGATCACCAGAATTTCAGATCTAGATCACCTTAAGATATTCAGCACATAAGTCCCACCTTCCAAATGATCTCCTTCCCTTTTTATAGTCAAGCCTTTCACAATACCATGGTCCAAAACCATAATAACACAATATCATGAACCAAAACCATAGGATCAAACATGTCAGACTAGATACCATGGATCACCATAGGATTCCCACGTGCGTGTGCTTTTCTCTGCATGGAAGTGCATGCACTGGGGTCCGCACCTTCTATTAGGACAACCTGCGGACATGACCGCAACTTTCTGAACGGCGTACCTCCGGTTCCACACCTTTTGAGCTGTGCACCAACGATCCTCTTATTTTCTTCCATTCTGAGAGGTTGATCATCAATATTTGCTACTGGTCTGTTGCACTAAGATCTGTCACCTGTATGAGTTGCCATCAAGGACAACACTTATCTCATAATGCCAACAATCTCCCCCTTTTGGACTTGATGGCAAAGCTAACTTGTCACATGTAGACTTATCATCTGATTCCTTTGCACTATCATGTCTGATATCTCTTCTTGTAGATTCATCTGATTATATATATAGATGAGATGTTCTTCTATGAGTGGGTTGCCATCAAGTACAACACATGCATCATAATGCCAACACAATTATCATTCACACATATGAAAAGTCAATCTAGATTAGTACAACACCATATCACAAATATGTCAACTCATACCTGAACATCGTGATCATAACCATCTGCATAGGCCAATCCAGATTAACACAATACATATAATGTCAAGATATTAATGTAATAACCCTAATCATCAAGTTACTAGCATATAGCAAAAAACAGTTAACCTATAACATACTCATTAACAAATATAACTTAATCATCAAGCTAATTATCATAAAACATCAATAGTAATGGATCCAACCACATGTTGCTATCGTTCTTGACTATCTGACACATGTGAATATAACTACACTAATCAATTAGCATACGTCATGAGTGTAACCATAACATCAAAAGACATGTAAATAACCCTAATGTATATAAACCTAATGCATATGAAAATCATTTTCTTACATACCTGCATGCCAAATATACAATACTTGTATGATAATATACCCTTAGCCCTTATGATCTCAGCCAACACATTAGCATCATAACATACCAATATCACCCTAATGACCTAAATTGCATACCATGACTTCACAAGGAATGTTTGATCTACTATTCATGCACAACTATAACCAAGACCATACATGCATGACCACAACCATCACTCCATTGTACACATTGCCTCATGCAACTATCAATCTGCATAAGCAATGCTTAATCAACTACACATACACATAACCACATGTAGTCGAGCATAAGTAGTTAGCTCTTGTAATCAACCTACAAGACTGGCACATGTAATCAAATAACCAAGAATGTAACCCAACATAGGAGGATGTAATCAAGCTGCATATACTCATCTAAGTAGTCATTTAATCCCAACGATGCATTCCCTAAAATCAACATCAAGTTCCTCAGAACAACCTTACTACAACCATGATCAATCATTATGGAATGCAACAAGCACATGGATTGCAAGTGTAAGAGACACACATGCAACTGACATGCATGCATGACCAACACATTCACCCAAGGGGAGCACAACCATGCTCCAATACCACTCTATAACACCCCCTCCGACATCTACCCAAATAATTATGCCAACTAGGGTAAACATGAGGCAGGAGGCTACTATGATCATATTCGACCTCCTGTGTCACCTTAACAAACTGGAATCGACAGAACGTCACATATAGTCATCCAACATCATCAACAGAACTGTCAGGAGATGTGTCAACCACTGAAACAACATGTCCTTGGTTCCCACTGCTATTTTGCAACTCTTAGGTCATAATCGCTCTCATGGTATGGGAAGGGAGTGACTATAAACCCAAATTTTCTCTCACAGGCCTCCCTGCGAGCAACTGTGGACCAAAATTGCTAGTTCTTTGCCAATGACCCTAGGATCTAAGCCACTTTCCTAGCCCAAAATTCTGGCCTTTGCCCAGAACTTGTTGTAACTTCCAGAAATCATTAAAAGCATGATAACAATGTTGATCAATCAAAAAATCACCCTCATGACTAGGCCTGAGCATCCCCAACCAAAACTGACATTCTATCAAACACTTGGCATCATTACAACCTATAGGTATAGGATACAAGAAAAAGCATAAACAACTGAAACAACTTATGAAACATAACCAGAAAGATCACCTTCTTCTCCATTGATCTACTACATCATCAATTAGGCCTTGCATCCATCCATTTGATAGTTTGAACTAAATATATGAAATAACCATGACATAAAACAGTCATTCAACCATGCTTGTAACTAGCATAAAACCATATAAATATCAGAGATATGATAGCCATTAAATCCACATATAAATAAGTGAAAAATTAAGATAACTTAGGTTCTATTAATCATAGGAAAAATATGACCAAGTTCGGGACTTCCACATACCACCCAACCATAGACATGGCTGAACCAAATCTCTCTTTCAACGAGTCACTCACGTGTTATATTCCAAGAATGAATTTGGGATATCATTGAACAACCAATTCAAGAAAATCCAAGGGAATTCAGAGGTTAAACCAACTCCACCCTCATTAAACTGCGATCACACCAAAACCGATGCTTTGATCACAATCGAATCGAACATGGAATACCATCTGGAATCCATCACTATCCTTGAGAATTTTTTTGTTTCCTTGTCTCTGAAGCCTTACTGCAATCCAAACCTGATCACTAGGCCCTAAACTGAGACTAGTCTCTCAAGATTTACCACAATCCAAACCCGGATAACTAGGCCATAAACCAAGACTTCTCCCTCAGGTTTTATTTTGTATCTCGCCAAAATAGGTCGAGGGATTCCTAAGCCTTTTGGAATGGGAGTTGAGACCACCTCCACCCTAGATTCCGAAATCTATCCAGAAATTCCAAAGCTAAAAAACCAAAATAACATCCCAACATATCATGGCATCTGAAAAAGGCTAGGCTAGGCTAAAATCCACTTACATAACTCGACAAAGCCATGCTACTGACAATAAGAGAACCATACACCAACATGTAAACCCATGCATGTTCAAACAAACTAGGAAATCACACATGCAAAAATTTACCTGCAAGTATTCTTGCTAAAGCTGCTTGAGTCTTGCTTTCTTTTCTATGATCCTTGCTTACTTTTCCTTTCATTTCTTTGCTTTCCCTTTCCTTTGCTACAAACTAGAGTGCTCCTAGCAAACTTTAAGTGACCAAGAGAGAGAGAGAGAGAGAATAATGAGAGATATCCAAACTTGAACTAACAAAAGCTTAACATTGAGCAAGCCTAACACTGAGTAACCTACCAATTGATCCTCAGAAGCCTTTTTATCAATGAAGCCTCTAATTTTTTCATTTTCCATTATTTTCCTTCATTTTCTTTCTCACATGCAACCTATGACCTTTTACCTTCCCCTTCTCCTAATTTCCTTTATTTTCATAAATAAATGTCGAAAATGCCTTTTTTCCTTTCAATGCCTTTGCCTTATTTTAGGGTCCTATAATCTATACGGATTAATTGATGGTTATCTATTGGTTTTTTATATGACATATTGTAAACAATATTTCATCCTACAAATTATTTCCAAGGAAAAAGAAAAAATAGAAAAGAAAAGAAAAAGAAGAAAGGGATACAAAAAAAGATATATTTGAAAATTTGAAAAAATAAAAAAAAATATATATGCAAGAGAAATTCTTTTAGAAAGTTTAACAATGTGCGCTAGTTAAAATGCCACATTAAAGTTAGATGAGCAGGATTAGTTGGTTTAATCACACCATTTAAACATGATTATACTTGGTAAATAAATTTAGTTAAGTTTAATGCTTAACTACACAATTTAATCATGGTTAAAATAGTTAAATAAAGGTTAAATATTGAAGCGCATAGTTTAATCCCGCTCAAAATTAGCGTTAACTAAGTTATTATATTAGTCAAATTGCACTGTTAAATTGTGATTAAGCTTGGTTAACAAAACCTTTGTTTGACACGACACCTTTTTTCGCTTGTAATAAATTTCACGCTCAAATGAACGGCCAAGATCTCACCTGCCTGGATCGATGGTGGGTGATGAGTTGACCTTTGACGATTAACTGGGGGGGTCCAAAAATTGGTTTCCCCACTCACCTCCTTTGCAATGTGTCTCCTCCTGGCTTATTTAGGAGACCACCCTCCCCCCCCCCCCCCCCCACTCCGAAAATCCATTTTCCCTCTAATGCCTACTCTTGTGACCATTGACCCCTGCACTCCTCCTCCACTCCCCTTTTGCCAAGTACCACCTCCTATCCCAACCTCACTCCTATACCATGCTTCCACATGAAACCCCCCTATTCACTCCTCTCCCATCACCATCCTTTCCCCCCTCCACATCAACTCACCCCCGGTGTACCCATTATCTAACCATTTCAGCTATACTCACTCCTGCGATAATGGACCTGCTCCTATTTAACAGCTAAATCATAACGATAAGCTAAGTTTAGCCTATAAAATAAGTTAAAGCTCATTTTCTCACCCTCCTTTTGATGTTTCAAGATACCAAGTAACCGGAAACTATTGCATTGCACATTCGATAAACCAAAGCCTATTACAACGTCCAATCATTGAACTAGCCCGCCATTGTAACCATTCAACAAATGAATTACCTTTGCACCTCAGACACTAGTCTTTGACCAACCTTTACTGGGTAATTCAAATTCTCCTATTCATTTCCGTTTCATTATGGCTCCTAAAGAAAAATATAAGGCTACAGAGGAGAACCCCCTTTTACCCCATGTCATGGATTTAAACCACCAAGATCAGGTAGACCAAGAGTATAAGATCATTCAAACCAGTTGTGAGTTCGACCTTTATGAACTTCAAAACTGGTTAAAGCAGAAATTCATTGACCTTAGCAATGAATTGGGCCTCTGGGAATCCTCCTTACCATTTCCCTAAGTTCGTTTCAAGGTGCTGATTCTGATATATCCCCAGTTAGAGGGCAATTGTGGCCAAAATAATGACATCCTTTTCACAATCACATCTGAAACCATCTCGGAAATGGGCCAAGTGCAAAAATATTCTCTTATGAAACCTTTTACAGTAGATTCCTTCATGGAATTCTACAAGAACCTCAACTTTCGACAGAGAGCTAAGATCTTTGAAACATTTCTCCCTGAGGATGCCCAATTACCCAAGAGAAATACCCCTTATTCATCCTCTATGTTCCCAGAGATGATCAAATAGATTATCTCAATTGTTTCATGTTTACTGGGCTATCAATCTGATCAGTGGGTTGATGAGGCCATCGTTGGTTTTTTCAGTATTTACAATAGGTGAAAAACCCTCCATTTTGAAGTACGATGAGTATCTAGTAGATGAAATCCATGATCAACTCCTGAAATTTTATACAGAGGGAGCTTTTAAATATTCTTTACTCCTAGTTTATCTATTTTTATAACATTAGGCAGACAAATTTCAGTTTCCCTTATAGAAATTGGATGAGCAAGGGAATGCTCAATCAATAATTCATTGGACTTCCTTGGTGAGGAAGCATTCCAATGAATTCACCTTCAGTGAATATGTTGATCAATTCTTATATATAGTATCTTTCTTATTAAACAGTGATGTGGAGCCAAAGATAGGACCTAAAATCAAAAGGTTTCTTCATCTTAGTGAACAGACCAAAACAGGTGACTAGTACCTGTAGTCTATGGGTGTGAATTGACACCTTATAGGTTTCCAAATTTTGTCCCAATGAGAATTTTTTCATTAGAATACATAAGACAAATTATTAAGATGGATGAGATACATTTTGTGGCACCAAAGAAGAAATCCCAATTTAAGATTAAAATACAAGTGAGACCTTTCATCTGCAACACCAAAGCAACAACTAAAGAAGGAGACATCCTCCTAAAGAAAATGAACTTCAAACTCAACTTTACCTAGTCATATGACCCCTTGGGAGTGATTTAAAAGATAAGAGTAGAATAGGAGACTGCTCCATACATTCACACTCCGAGGCCAGAGATTGAGAAATACATGAACCAAGATCAATGGATGGAAAATACTCTTGAGGAGGCCTAATTACAGGTAATCGCCACTACAACAACACAAGATCCTAACCCACAAGAGAAGCAAGATAAGAGACCATGGGAAGAAGCTTCCCCTACAGTCATAGAAACTCCAAAGAAAGAATTTCAGATCTACAAGAAGAGGCAAATGACCAATTGAACAGAGCAAGATTTTCAAGAAGAAAATACATAGTCCACTATTATTTTGATAGGCCCTCGTGCTTTAAGGAGGACTGAAGATATTTTTGTAGGGTCTCCATTCTCTTCAGCCTCCCAGGAGCCATTAGACACCTCTTAGTCAAGGGAATTGGTTCATGACCATCTGTTAGGTCCCTATACTACTAGTGTAACTCCTTATTGTTATTAGTGTAACCCCCTTATTATATTATTGTGCCCATATAATCCTAATGTTGTTATTATTGTGCCCCATAGAAGCCCACTATTATTATTGTTGTTCCCCTACAATATCATTGTTATGTAGGCTCTTATTGTATTGTGACCCCTTAGACTCCTATATATAGAAAGGAGGTCTTATAATTTGTATCATCTAAGAATTGTTCATTTATGTAATGTAAAGGAGGTTTCCCCCTCGAAGAGGCTTATTTTGAAGTTTTTGATCTATCTTTTCTATTTTTTTGTGAGCCGATTTCATAAAATTTGGTATCAGAGCTTTGGATTATAGGGTTTTGCTACTTCAAACAGGTCATCATTGAATGTTCGCTATAACTTTTTTCCTACGGAGTTTCAGAATCTGAAATTAAAATCTATTGAGCCGAAATCATGATGAACCTCAGGTCCCAATTTCATATCTTGTCCCACTATAGTGTTAGAGATATGATCCAAGGAACTTAGTGTTTTTGTATCCTCCTGAATTATATATCAAATAGGTGACCTAGGGAAAATAATCATAACTTTCTCTCTGAGCATCAAATTGGAATTTCGTAAAACATTACAAAACAAGGATGGAGTGTAGATTTTTGTGTATCATTTCTAGGTCTGAAGGTAGAAACAGTAATACTTGGCACTTTGTATAAGTTCTCTCTACTAAACCAGTCTATAATGAGGTATTCGTGGGATATTTGGAATAACTCTTTCTTGGAGAATCAAATATTGATCAGACTTGTGGGTTTGGAAAGAGGACTTAGCGGGATAATACAAGATGAAATTTCAGACCTTAGAGATTGAAAATTACAGAGATACAACAAATTCAATATTGATCTCTTACAATATCAATCCTTTGAAAAATTAGTTTGAAGTAATTCAAAGGGCATAGTGAAGCATAATTATCATTAATTGATGCCCCAAAGAAAGAAAATGGAAAAAACTAATAAGAAACCTAAAATCTCTACCATGACTCATGAAGAAGAGGAAGAAATGCAACATGTTATCTCAAAATTACGAGACCAAGTACAACAAATTTCACTCTCACAAAAAGTAACAGAAGCTAAGATGGATGGTTTAAAGAAAGGAATGGAATCTAAGATGAATGGCGTGGAAGTTAATATTGATGTTTTGGACTCTAAGATGGATGGTTTAGAAGTAAACATTGAATATTTGAAGAAGGATATGGAAGGTTTGAAAAGAAGTTTGACAAAGTTGCTTCAAGAAATGCTTCCTAATGGCGAAAAGGTAGTAGAGGAAACTCATGATGAGAACAAAAGAAACGTTAATCATGATTCCATGGAATCTAATGTTGGATTGAAGACCCACCATGTTCCAAAGATCGATATGAGCAATTTTGATGGCAAGGATCCCATAACATGGATACTACATATGGAGCAACATTTTGATCTCCATAATGTATGAAATACACAAAAGGTACACATTGAAACTTTATATTTAGAACCAAATCAATTTGTATTGTATTGATGGCTTTTCTCTCATAAAAAAATTGTCACTTGGTCAATTTTTATGGAGGAAATGATAGCACATTATGAGGATACAAAAAACAACACCATCTTTAGCCAATTGATAAACCTAAAACAAAAGGATTCAATGGTGGAACACATTGAAGAATTCCAAAAATTGAATATAAGGGTAAAATATATTCCAGAGGGGCATAGAGTTGATGTGTTCATATGGACCTTAAAGGATAACATCCAACATGAGGTTCACCTTTGGGAACCTAATTCATTGGAGAAGGCATTCAGGTTAGCAAGAAAAATTGAAAGAAAAATTATGGCAACAAGAAAGCCTACCACTCACAACTATAAAGATGGAAGTGTTGCTTCCCCTAGCCTTCCACAACCTACAAGGTTGACACCACAACAATTGGAAGGAAAACGAGCAAAAGGGCTTTGTTACAGTTATGATAGAAAATACACTAAAGGTCATAAGTGTGCTGAGAAGAAATTATTTTACATAGATTGTGAAGAGGAGGAAGGAAAGGAACAAGAAATGTTAAAAGAAGAGGATATAGAACATGAACCAACCGCAGAGAAATAAGAAATGAATCTGACCATATATTGTAATGCTTTGACAGGAATTACGACTCAAACTCTCAAGCTAGAAGGACATATCAAGAACAAAAAGGTAATAGTATTGATTGATTCGAGCAATACCAATAATTTTATTCATTGTAAGATAGCCAAGGAGTTGAATTGCTTCCTATATCAAGCACCACAGTGTCAAGTAATGATTGCAAGTGGAGAAACCATAAATTGCTCTGGAAAGTGCCATAATATCAAGCTATCCATGATATAATATGTATTGAATAGCCCAATGCTTTCCATTGCAATGGGTGGTGTTGATGTTGTACTAGGAGTCCAATGGCTACAATCCTTGGGTACAATAGCTTTTAAGTTTCAAGAATTTTTCATGAAATTTGTTTCAGAAGGAAAGGAAGTTGAATTTATGGGTATCGCAGGGAAACCAAGAAGGATAATCAGCTCTAATGGAATGACAAAGCTTCTAAATATAGAACAACATGGCGTAATTGCACAATTATGTTCGCTAGAAGTTCCCACATCGAAAGCATCTATTTCTCTAGATCTCCTAAAAGTATTGGATAATCATTCCAAGGTATTTGAGACTCCCACAGGCCTCCCACCTATTAATGATCATGATCTTGATATTCATTTGATTCTGGGAAGTGTTCCTCCAAAAATCTGGCCTTACAGATATCCCTATGCCCAAAAGAGTGAAATTGAATGTATGGTTGTAGAAATGCTAGAGGCTAGTATAATTGAACCTAGTCAAAGTTATTTCTATGCTCTAGTAATATTGGTGCACAAGAAGGATGGATCATGGTGCATGTGCCTGTGTTATAGGGAGGTCAACAAGATCACTATTAAAGATAAAGTTCCCATTCCTGTCATTGATGAATTATTGGATGAATTACATGGAGCAATTTACTTCACCAAGTTGGATCTTCATCTAGGATATCATCAAATTAGAATGAAGAGTGAAGACATTCCAAAAAAAAACATTTTGAACTCATGAGGATCATTATGAATTTTTGGTCATGCCTTTTGGCCTTACCAATGCACCTTATACATTTCAAGGTTTGATGAATTTCATTTCCAAACCCTTCCTTAGAAAATTTGCGTTAGTATTTTTTGATGATATACTAATCTACAAAAAATCTTGGAAGGATCATGTTCAACATGTTGACAGGGTGCTCAAACTATTGGAAGAGAAACAATTATATGAAAAAGGCTCCCAATGTTTCTTTGTAGTACAAGAGGTGGAATTTTTGGGTCATATTGTATCTCATGAAGGTGTTAAGGTAGACCCTAGCAAAATTAAAACCATTAAGGAATGGAAAATTCCCATATCCATAAAGCATCTACGAGGATTTCTCAGGTTGGCAGAGTATTATCACAAGTTTGTTAAGAATTATGGGAGAATAGCAACACCCCCAACAACATTACTAAAGAAAGATGAATTTTCTTGGACTCTAGAAGAAACGAAGGCCTTTGAACATCTTAAAGAGGCAATGTTCCAAGCACCGATCTTAGCTACGCCACACTTCACAAAAACCTTTATTGTGGAATGTGATGCCTCAGGAAATGGAATTGGTGTTGTTTTAATCTAGAAAGAAAGACCCATTGCTTTTGAAAGTCGTCCAATCAAAGGAAAGTATTTACACAAAACTACTTATGAGAAGAAAATATTGGAAATACTACAGGAACTTAAGAAATGACGACCTTACCTAATGGGAAGACACTTCAAGGTAAAAACAGATAATGATAGTCTTAAATACGTTTTAGAACAAATATTATCTTCAAAAGAACATCAAAAATGGGTTAGAAAGATGTTTGGTTATGACTTTGTAAACATCTACAAAAAAGGGAAGAAAAATGTTGTTGCAGATGCGCTCTCAAGAAAGGATGAGGTTGTGGAAGCATTTTTTTGTGCCATTTCTATTATCCAACAAGATTTGATAAATTAAACAAGGGATGAATAGAAGAATGATGAAGAAGTGTGGGCACTCATTCAATCATTATAGAAGGTCCTAGTTCAAACAATATTTCCAGAACTTGACGATTAAAGAAAAATCATATTTTAAACCTGAAGCAGTTACAGAAACAAGATATTGACAGCTACGAAATCGATCAATTTCAGAGCATCTCATCAATTTGAAGAACTTACACACTGAATATTCCACATGGGAGGATGAGAATTTTATATAAAAGCATCCTGAACTACTCGAGCATTGAGGACAACACGTTCTGAAGGAGAGGGGCATGTTAGGTCACTACACTACTAGTGTAACCCCTTATTGTTATTATTGCAACCCCCTTATTGTATTATTGTTCCCATATAGTCCCCATGTTGTTATTATTGTGCCCCATAGAAGCCCACTATTTTTATTGTTGTGCCCATACAATATTATTGTTATATAGGCTTTGATTTTATTGGGACCCCTTAGACTCCTATATATAGAAAGGAGGTCTTGTCAATTGTATCATCTAATAATTGTTCACTTGTGAAATGTAAAGGAGGTTGCCCCCTCAAAGAGGCTGATTTTGAAGCTGTTGATTTATCTTTATTTTTTCTGTGAGTTGGTTTCATAACACCACGCTGAACCAAACATATTCATTAAGTACAAAGAGATCAAGAATAAAAATGAACTGCAAAAAGCTACAACATATACACAATTTTGGAAGGAAAAAAACTCTTCACAACATAGGCTACTCTTGGCCTTTGACATAGACAAAGGGAAGATGCAAATAACCTTCCTATTGGTTGATTTACCTTTCCTAAAGACTCCTGAAGATTATAAAAAATCAAAATTTTCCTTCAATACTGAACAAATAGACCTACACAAGACAACAGGGGAGATGTTGTACTCCACTTTGACAACTTCAGCAATGGTAGCTTCTAGGCTACAAGCCTCTATAAATAACATCCATTTCCATCTTAAATTAGAGAAAATGTCTTCTTTGGCTAAAGCCAAAAAGAATAAAATCTTTAGAGGATCTAGTAGTTAAACTGGAATATGATCCCACCAATGTGAAAGAAGTAGAAGAGATTATCAAAAGGAAAAATGTTGCTATTGCAGCACTCAAGAAGCAACTCAAGCTTCCCTCCACAGAAGACCCACATACTAATGAAGTTGGAGTGTTAGAGAAGGAAAATGAAGACATGCTCAGAATCCTTATTGAACAATGTGGATAGATCAAAGCAATGGAGGTTAACATAGAGAAATTGTTAAAGGAAAGAGAACAATCCACATAGTTGGTAGCCATTCCACTGATAGTAGTTCCAATTTCATATAAATTATCAGTAGGGGCACACACTTTAGAAACCATCGCTGTGGAGGCACAATCCACATATTATTTAGAAGAGATAATCAAAGGAATGGATGACCTATCAATGAGGGGACACGAAATTGACAAGCTGAAAACTCAGTTGAATAACCTTCAAGAGAAAAAGCTGAAGATCAACAATGTATACCTAGCAAAGATGCAGAAAACACATAAATTAACACAGAAGATTGAACAATTGCAAAATGAATCAGAAATGGTACAAACATTGGCACATACAAAAGAAAGTATATGGATAGAAATAAATGAGGCCATGATTGAAATATGGCCCGTAATTCAGATTATTTTTTAGCAAGAGAAGTTAGTAAATATGTCTAAAGAGGTCATTGAAGAGGTGAAAGTAGATTTAATACAGAAGTTAGGTGAAGCCATTTCTCTAATCAGAATTTTGAATTCGAAGACTAAAGAAGAATTAGAAGAATTTTAAATTGCAGATAGGACATAGACAATTTTGGAGGTGAGGAGGAACCTTATAGAAAGGAACCTTATGCTGCAATTGGAAAACAAGTGTCACAATATGGAGTCCAACATTCAAAACTTCCATAGAAAATTTAATGTGCTAAATTAGAAGGGAATGCCAGGTTTGGCACAGTTGGGATATAAGTTGATCAGTTTAGAAGATTATCACCAGAAATTATATATCATAGCCAAGGATAAGTTAAAATTGTCTACCATCAAAGGAAGTATCAGAGGGAAAGCCTTCATGGAAGCTTTGGATTTTGATATTCTTATCAAGCATGAGATAAAGCACTTATTCATTATCAAGCCTACTTTTCAAAAGTACGCCAAGGTGGATGAAACCTACAAGAAGATAGTTAAATTTTCTACTATAGGTGAAGACAGATTGAACAAATTATGCGAGTTACTTGGGTAAAAAACTTTTTCACCTTCAACAATAAGGCAACACCTTTTATGGCTGATTCATCACAAACAATCCTCGAAGATAGCTCTAGAGCACTGCAGTAGCTTTAGCTGCCTAATTTTTTGTACTATTTTTGTAATCCGTTTTTAAGATATTTTGTAGAGTAAATTGATATTTTTACTCAAGATATTTTTTATAATTTTTGTATAAGTACTTCCTAAATTTAAGTACAAATGTTGGGACTTGTATCAAGAAAGCACATTTTTTATGTAAAGCTGTTCACTTAGCTGAAAGTGATCATTTCATTAATACGAAAGATTGTTCCAGGATTCATGTATCATGCTAATTGGCGATGTCTTTCCTTTTGTAATTTTTTTATATCTATGTTTTCATATGTTTTCTTATCTGAAATGTTTAAGAGAAGATGTAGAGATAAACTTATTTCATCACACTCTATCCAAACTTATAAGAAATTTATATGATTTCAAACTAAAATTAAATATAGAATTCATTTTAAAATTCTCTATTTTTAATTAGATATGAATATATTCCTCTATCTCAGTCCACAAAGCTACAACGATCTAATATGCTGCCTACCTTGCCCTGTTTCAATCTACTCTGATATTTTTTCATCTAATCACCCTAAGACCTTGACTCCGTTGCCCAATGGCCTTTCTTCGCAGCTTCAACCAAAAAATTCAAAAATCCAAACTCAGAACCTAATAACTAGACTAAAATCCCACTACAACAAATCTAAATATAATAGAGAGATCCCTCTAGGAGTTCAAAAGAGATAGCTTCTAAGATTGAAAGTGGTTTTATGGTTACCTTTGGGTTTCTTTCATAGCCTTAAAAAATTACGAAGTGATAACATCTTAGTCTTTGCCAATTTTCCATAGCCAAAACACATCTAATGATGCCCACTACGATATATTTTCCCAACATTCAGCATGGAATAAGTGTCCCTTAACCATGGTTATATTTTTCCTTTATTAACCATTATTACATGAAATTTTCACTAGGGCTATTACAAAACCCTCCCCCTTGGGGAAAATTGTCCCCAGTGTTGAACCACACCAAGACCTTAGCAAAACCGCTAAGGAAAAACATATTTCCCATGGAGATCTATAACTTAAATCATTACAGTATTTACAATAAATGACCTGCTCAAAAGAAAAACGTCATGACAACATATCACATACTGGAGATTTATAACAAAACTCATTAGGGTATTTACAATAACCACATATACACATATGCACATTTTCTAACCCAACAAATAAATGGATACGATGTCCGTATCAATCGACAAGGGAATCCAGAGGATCACGCCTCCACCCTCAAAGTAATACCAGGATTCATCTCCTTCCCAGGAAGTCCAGAATCCACTGCCATAGTCAAAGCTGCACCCAACGTCAGCACTACAATCTTGTGCCACATGTCCTCTCAGTGAACAGTTACCGACTCATTTTTCTAGGGTACACTCCCAATGTGCATTTGATTCCATCTGGAAATGCTAATGACCAAAAAAAATATATCCATGACCTTTCCTTCTCTGCTACATAGTCCCTTGGGAAATCTGGTCACCCCCTTTGGTGCAGTCACTCACCTTCTAAGTTCTCAAGAAACCCCTATCCTAGGCAATCCATCCTTAGCAAGGCTTCCTCGCGTCAGAAGACCAAACACCCAAGGCATAGATTGGACCTCAACCATCATACCATTCATATCATGCTCATGGAAATCAATGGACACTATTGGGTAGTAGTGTCCCACAATGGCCCTACTCGTGAAGTACTTTACCAACATACTACTACTTGTTCCAATTTTGTTTGCTGTTGCTGCCAATTATTGCAGTTGATTTCAACCACCTAACCTGGCATGTTCATGCATTCTTGTTCCAATCACATAATTTACATTAGATTCAAATAAATTGAAATAACCTCAAATCATACCTCATTGGTAGTTCGTCAATAAGGTACACTTGAAATTTATTTCTCTTCCTGTCACGACAAGTCAAACTAGCATCTTTGACCAAATCATCATGTATAAAAATATCACATCAGGTTAGCTCCAACACAACTATCATAGATCAAAATCATGAATCACATGTAACCATCATAAAACATAATCATAGATCACATATATTCATCATATACCATAGTCATAAATCATATGCATAATAAAACTAAAATACACAGTACCACATGCACGACATGTACTCGACACAACATGTGCACAACATCACATGCACAACGTGTACAAAACACCACCTGCACACAAAGCCACTTGTACCACATGTACACAACACCACATGCACACAACACCACTTGCAAAATTATGCACAAGACACCATACGTAAATAGCACCACATGTACATAGCATTGCATATCCAACATGTACATAGCACCGTCTCTACCCAACACTGCATATGCAACATTCGCACAACACTATATGTACCATCATGTACATAACATTTCATAAAAAACATGTACACATGCTATGTATACACAACAACGCATGTGCACAACATCATAGATGGAACATCTGTAACATATTCAACATATGCACAACAATAATAGCTCACATCCAAAAGCATATTGCCTCTACCAAAAAACCTTGCTCATAGTGTCTTATTAATGTTTGTCCCAACATGTCACAAACCACCCTACTTTCATTTCGCTAATGTATCCTTCCACATTACCTTTCATAAACATAGGCATAATACAAGTATACAATATCAATTCATATCCACATGATACTAACATCATATATTTGTCATGGCAACTCCTCCACTTGATTCCTCAACAATGTAAACTTTGAAACGGGAAATATAAACTCGAAACCGGAACTTTGGCTCAAAAACCCCAAAAAAACATCAAAAACAGTGCTAAAAACGAAAAGTGTGTATACTGGAACGATATTTTTTTTAGGTGCCAATTTTGAACGTGTTTTAAAAATGGCGGTGACTACGAAATTTACTACGAAATTTTCGTGCAAAATATAGCTTCAAAACGAAAGTGATGCTACTGGAATAACGTTTTTTTTTTAGGGGCAATTTTCAAACTTTTTAAAAAATGCTAATAAAACCAATTTTTTATGTCTCAAACAAAGTTAATTTTTAAGGAAAAAACACATTAATGTTTCTGGTAGAATATCATTTTTCTTTCCTAATTATAAATTTAACATGTTTTCAACCACACCATGCTAGATACAAAAGAAATTGAAATTTTTTCAACTATAAAATTAAAAAACCATGACATTATGAACAAAGTATATCACTCAATGAAATCAAAAGTCTTTATTTGTATACTAAATAAAACAGACATTATATCTCTAATTTGATATTGCATTGTAGATATTTAAACAATAAAATTTATCATACTTAAGACATAATCCAACAACATAAAAATGCTTCATAACTTCTCATTTAACAACATATGGAAAACATTAATTTTATTTGAAGATATGATGCATACATCAGTTATATAATATGTCTTAAACAATTATTCAAAATCATTCATATTTTCTTGCAAACCATCACAATTCACATCTTCAGATGAGTGACTGGATGCTGACGAAGATGTTCCATATTCTTCTCTTTCATCAACTAGTGCCCCATCTGAGTCCACGTGCATGCCCAACATTCTAGGTTTCAAAAGTATTCTAGATCTACGACAGGTTTCAGCAGACTCCCATGTCAACACTATTCCTTCTGGTAACAAACTTTTCAGAATCTCTATCATCTTGAAGCAAAGAGTTCCTCTATTTGTTAAATTGAAGTCATAAACAAGTATGTCAACATCCTCCAATTGTAATATGTCTGTGCGGCAGCGATTTATATTTGTACCCTTTCTTTTTCTTTTTCCACCAATTTTTTTGTCAACTACCATCTCTAGCTTATACACACCATTGAATGGGTGTGTATTTGTGGCATACCAATGTACTTCAACACTTGTAACATCCTCATTTTCTGTAAAGACCTTTATAACTTTAGCAACCCAAAATGGATAGCCATTGGGATCTCCATCTGCTAGCACTGCAATCATGCAACCCTCCTTAATATCATGTACTGAACCCCTATAAAGGTCTTCCATGGCTTCACGTTGTGCATGAGATCTTCTGGAACCAATATACATCTCTCTT
>APFE030621548.1:38072-61760 GCA_000404065.3 Pinus taeda
TTGTTGCTGTTCAACAATGTTTACTTCCTCTTGTTCATTCGACACGTTTTGTGGCCAAATAAATGGATTTTTCAAAGGTATATCTTCATTGGTTGTTGTTGAAATGATATCACTTTGATTATTGAAAAATGACTCCCACCAAACTAAACCAGCAATGTCAAAGTACTCATATGTATATCTAATACATTTTTTAATTTCTTCTAGGCAATCAGAATAATTTATATGTCTATTATGTCTGTGTGCATTCTGAACTTCACCAACTAATTGTAATAACAATATTTTTGATGCAAATACTGGGCGATCTGGAATGAACTTCAAAAATTGCAAACCTGATGACGGTGCCCATTTTGTAGTAGTTGAAAACTTCTTGCCCCATATTAGTGTTTTCCCATCAATTTTTTTTATACGAAATTGATGTTGGAAGCTAATATAATTAAGTTTTTCAAGTGCCGATTTTCGCCTCGCCACAACCCACCTCCAAACCCCCCCCCATCCAAACTTACCTTAGCCCCCCCCATCCCCCCACCCTACCCCTACCGCCTACCCCACCCCTTACCCTACCCCCCCCACGCCCCCTCCCAACCCAGCCAAAATCCCCCCACTGCCCCTACCCCTACCCCCCACCCCCCCCCCCCCCCCCCGCCCCCACACCCCACCATACCCCCCCATCCCCCCACCCTAACCACCCCTTGCCCGCCCACCCCCGTGAAAACGTACCCCCCATCCCCCAGCCCGTAACCCATCCTAACCCTCGGCCCCCTATCCCACCCCATGCCCTACCCGGCCTACCCCACCGCGCCACCGGCCCTACCAACCCGCGCCCTACCCCGCCCGCCCTTACCCGGCCCTACGCCCAGCCGCGGCCTGACCGCCCGCCCGCTACCGCCGCACCCACCCCCGACCCCGCCCTACCCAACCGCCCGGCCCACCAATCCACGAGTGAGATGTTATCACCACTAACACTATATGGAAGGACAACATCTCACCACTAACGCTGGATGGAAGAACAATTCACAAGTGGGATGCTATCATGTGGGAAGCTAGGTAGAGCTTGTATGCCCAAAAGTGGCTCTGCCATCCTCAACCTCTCCCCATAAAATTTGAAGCTTTGATCTAGTAAAAACTAAAACCACACACAAACCCATGATCTATACCTCATAAATAAAGTCTTTTTTATCCTTCATTATAATGAAACCCAAAGCTTTTTATCTCGCATTATAATAAAGTCTAAAATTAAATGATAAAAATATTTTTAATAAAAATTGGTCTCTTAAATATATTGAATATTATTATAAAACAATCTCAAAATATTTAATATTTTAATTATTTTATAAATGTATATCACAAATAAATATAATGGTTTAATTATAAAAAAAAATTTCAAAAATAATAAATGATTTTTTATAAAATATTTTCAATTCCAATTTATTTCCATTTAATTAACTTAAACACAATTACCTATACAAAACATATTTCTTTCTAATTATGACATAAATATATGTATTTGAATATTTTTTTCTCAATTATGACATATATGGACTACATAAAATACTTATAAATAAAAATCTAAATTTTTTAAAAAATAATTATTTTTTATTAAAATTTTAAAACACTCACTTTATTAATTAATTTTAATTTATTCTCATTTAATTAATTCAAACGCCATACAAATTATTTAAATCATACTAATAAAATAAAATTTATTATTAATATTTTAAATTTCAATTCATTTTCATTTATAAAAATATATTATAACATTTTTAAATCAAATTTCATTTTCAATTATAACATTATATACCCAACACATACCTATATAGATATTTCCATTTAATTAATTTAAACACCATACAAATTATTTAAATCATATTATTATATATGTATAAATAAAATTTATTATTAATATTTTTTCATTTAATAAAAATATATTATAATATTTTTAAATTAAATTTCAATTTTAATTATAACATTATGTACCCTAGATATTTAAATCAACCTATTTAAATCAAATTTCGTTCTCAATTATAACATTATATCCAATACATAATACATAAAACAATGATGGTTCACTTGGAATCAAAAAAATAGTTCAACAGGGAGAGTTTTCACGGGTCGATTCCGCCGCCCCTCCCCAACTATTGAGGTTTATAGTTCATGTTACTCCTCATTGGAAAATAGTGCTACCACCTTTGCCATAAGTTTCATATTGAGAGAAAAAAAGAAGTAGAGAACGCTTACCTCTAGGTTGGGTAATGATTTCTTCGACTTTCCCATGGTTTTAGAAGGGCTTACGAAAATCACAAAGTTCAAGAAACAACGAGACAAAAATCAAACATCGATATTTTTCTCAAGTAAACAAAGTTGAAGGAATTCGAAATCGAATAAAGGTTTTAATATTTCTAGACACACTGCCTCCCATCGATGAGAACCGATAATGTGAAAATGTTTTCAACATGGGAATTGATTACCAAAAAACTCTTTGGGGATAACAAAAAGACAAATATCTTGACACAAAAGCATAGGGGGCTTCTTGAACGGCTTAATAATCAATAGAAAAGGTGGTCTTCACCTTAATTTTCTACTATTGGATATGCTTACTCCACTGCAATCCTTCGAATGGTGAGTATTTACCCTGCATAAGTATAGTGCTACTATACTTATGCAACAATCAGTAAAGATGGGGTTATGTCTTGGATTTTTGAATATTTAATAGAGTAAAACATCTGCTTTTGAAGGTATATTTCGTATAGGTGAAAGCATTTGAAATCGGAAAAAGGTGAAAGAATTCAAAATCCTATAGTGTTAATTTCTTGTAACTTCACATCACTCAAACACGCGCCCTAGGATTCTTAATTTCCACACAAAATACATACACAAAAGATAGTTCAACAGGGAGAGTTTTCGCGGGTCGATTCCGGGAATCGACCCACCGCCGGTCGGGCGGGGCGGGGCGGCCCAGTGGTGGCCCTGCGCAAGCGAGGGGGTGTTCACCAAAGCAAGGCAAATCAAAGCTATTAATTAGATGATGCATGGAATCAAATGCTCAATCCTTGAGCTCATTGTATTCCACAGATTTCATTTGATTTACATACCGATATGCTCAACCCTTTAGTTGATTGTATTCCACGGATTTTATTTGATTTACATAATGATACAGATTTTTTATTTGATTTATAATAATAATAATTCTCAGTCAATGTTATCCTTTGGATTTCCCACCCATATTCATATTTATATTTATAAGCGAGCTTAGCGTTCTCCGAAAAAATAATTAATTTGTACACTGTGATGTGAATCCATTTCCACCGATGAACGGTGCTGGTGTTGAATGGCATATAACATTTGTTTCCTTTTATTTTATTATCATTAAATTGTAATGCCACAAATGGTTTCTTTTTATTTTATTATCATTAAAGTGTAATGCCACAAATTGTTTCTTTTTATTTTATTATCATTAAGTTGTAATGCCAAAAATTGTAATGGCACGCGGATTTTATTTATAACAACATTATAGAGTTCTAAGAAACAATCATAACATTTATAAAATAAATTACACTCTATTTTATAAATGTTATGCCACAAATTGTCAGTTGATTACATTGATGTGCCGCTTCAGTATTGCTGTTGTACATCAGCAGGGTATCCTTGACCTCCCAACCTTTGGAAATCGATGGGCCTTTCATTTCTGGTCGTTGCTGATTAATCGAATCCAATGCATTCTCTTCCTAGGATCCACACGCCCTCTCACTGTTACGTTCTTCTGCGTCATCCTACAAGCCTGTGGTGAATCTGGGGATGAAGGCACCGAAAGTCCAATTTACAAGGTCGTGAAGCCAATCGCGTTGACGTACTATAGTGTATTTTCCCTGCCAACTAAATGTACACTAAATATGCTAAATATAACATATATCCAACAATGATAAGATGATCCGTGTTCACTGATCTGTGTGGAAAATTCTTCAATTGCATCCAACATGATGTACGATTTTCAGATGTACTATCATCATCACATGGGCACAGGAGGGACGCCTCTGCCATTGACATTATTGATTGATGTAAGAGACGCTTAAGATTTCCTTTTGCGCACTTGATTTCGAAGTAGGTATAGTCAGGTGATGAGTATGAATATGATATTACAGAACTTCAGATCGGAATTTCACTGCACAGTTGTTAGGAAAATTATCAATTATCGTTTTTGTCAAAAAGATTCGAGTGACCTCACGGCAATAATTTATTTTATAAATGTTATGATTGTTTCTTAGAACTCTATAATGTTGTTATAAATAAAATCCGCGTGCCATTACAATTTGTGGCATTACAACTTAATGATAATAAAATAAAAAGAAACAATTTGTGGCATTACACTTTAATGATAATAAAATAAAAAGAAACCATTTGTGGCATTACAATTTAATGATAATAAAATAAAAGGAAACAAATGTTATATGCCATTCAACACCAGCACCGTCCGTCAGTGGAAATGGATTCATATCACAGTGTACAAATTAATTATTTTTTCAGTGAACACTAAGCCCGCTTATAAATATAAATATGAATATGGGTGGGAAATCCAAAGGATAACATTGACTGAGAATTATTATTATTATAAATCAAATAAAAAATCTGTATCATTATGTAAATCAAATAAAATCCGTGGAATACAATCAACTAAAGGGTTGAGCATATCGGTATGTAAATCAAATGAAATCTGTGGAATACAATGAGCTCAAGGATTGAGCATTTGATTCCATGCATCATCGAATTAATAGCTTTGATTTGCCTTGCTTTGGTGAACACCCCCTCACCTGCGCAGGGCCACCCCCGGGCCGCCCCGCCCCGCCCAACCGGCGGCGGGTTGATTCCCGGAATCGACCCGCGAAAACTCTCCCTGTTGAACTATCTTTTGTGTATGTATTTTGTGTGGAAATTGAGAATCCTAGGGTGCGTGTTTGAGTGATGTGAAGTTACAAGAAATTAACACTATAGGATTTTGAATTCTTTCACTTTTGTCCGATTTCAAATGCTTTCACCTATACGAAATATACCTTCAAAACCAGATGTTTTACTCTATTAAATATTCAAAAATCCAAGACATAACCCCATCTTTACCGATTGTTGCATAAGTATAGTAGCACTATACTTATGCAGGGTAAATACTCACCATCCGAAGGATTGCAATGGAGTAAGCATATCCAATAGTAGAAAATTAAGGTGAAGACCACCTTTTCTATTGATTATTAAGCCGTTCAAGAAGCCCCCTATGCTTTTGTGTCAAGATATTTGTCTTTTTGTTATCCCCAAAGAGTTTTTTGGTAATCAATTCCCATGTTGAAAACATTTTCACATTATCGGTTCTCATCGATGGGAGGCAGTATGTCTAGAAATATTAAAACCTTCATTCGATTTAGAATTCCTTCAACTTTGTTTACTTGAGAAAAATATCGATGTTTGATTTTTGTCTCGTTGTTTCTTGAACTTTGCGATTTTCGTAAGCCCTTCTAAAACCATGGGAAAGTCGAAGAAATCATTACCCAACCTAGAGGTAAGCGTTCTCTACTTCTTTTTTTCTCTCAATATGAAACTTATGGCAAAGGTGGTAGCACTATTTTCCAATGAGGAGTAACATGAACTATAAACCTCAATAGTTGGGGAGGGGCGGCGGAATCGACCCGTGAAAACTCTCCCTGTTGAACTATCTTTTTTATTCCAAGTGAACCATCATTGTTTTATGTATTATGTATTGGATATAATGTTATAATTGAGAACGAAATTTGATTTAAATAGGTTGATTTAAATATCTAGGGTACATAATGTTATAATTAAAATTGAAATTTAATTTAAAAATATTATAATATATTTTTATTAAATGAAAAAATATTAATAATAAATTTTATTTACATATATAATAATATGATTTAAATAATTTGTATGGTGTTTAAATTAATTAAATGGAAATATCTATATAGGTATGTGTTGGGTATATAATGTTATAATTGAAAATGAAATTTGATTTAAAAATGTTATAATATATTTTTATAAATGAAAATGAATTGAAATTTAAAATATTAATAATAAATTTTATTTTATTAGTATGATTTAAATAATTTGTATGGCGTTTGAATTAATTAAATGAGAATAAATTAAAATTAATTAATAAAGTGAGTGTTTTAAAATTTTAATAAAAAATAATTATTTTTTAAAAAATTTAGATTTTTATTTATAAGTATTTTATGTAGTCCATATATGTCATAATTGAGAAAAAAATATTCAAATACATATATATCATGTCATAATTGAGAAAGAAATATGTTTTGAATAGGTAATGTGTTTAAGTTAAATAAATGGAAATAAATTGGAATTGAAAATATTTATAAAATATTTATTATTTTTGAAATTGTTTTTTATTAATAAAAAATTTATATTATATTTGTGATATACATTTATAAATATTAATATTAAATATTTTGAGATTGTTTATATAAATATTCAATATATTTAAGAGACCAATTTTATTAAAAATATTTTTATCATTTAATTTTAGACTTTATTATAATGCGAGATAAAAAGCTTTGGGTTTTATTATAATGAAAGATAAAAAAGACTTTATTTATGAGGTATAGATCATGGGTTTGTGTGTGGTTTTAGTTTTTACTAGGTCAAAGCTTCAAATTTTATGGGGAGAGGTTGAGGATGGCAGAGCCACTTTTGGGCGTACAAGCTCTACCTAGCTTCCCACATGATAGCATCCCACTTGTGAATTGTTCTTCCATCCAACGTTAGTGGTGAGATGTTATTCTTCCATCTAGCATTAGTAGCGATAACATCTCACTCGTGGATTGTTCTACCATCCAACATTAGTGGCTCAGGTAGGTTTTGCCACATGGAATTGAATTTCAATATGTCCTTTTTTTAATTAATATGTCATTGTACTAATTTACAACACTAGCATGCTGCCTTCAAAAAGGAAGAAATTGCATTGCAATTGAGAAAGATCCATTACAATGCAATTTCATTCAGCAAAGAATTAATTCTCTTCAATTTCTTCCATATCAAATGCAAGAAATTGGGTTGAGGAAAGGGGACTTTAATGAATCACGTGTGGCAAAAAAGGCAAAGGAACCCCAACCACCATTACATGGAATGTTTGGAAAGACATATATTGAGAGATTTGTAGACATCAAAGACCCATTAGAAGAGGAAATTGCGCAAAAGGAAGCAGAAAATATTGTGGAAGATGACAATGATGAAACTCTAGAGGACGAAGAGTTTGGATTACGTGACATTGTTGATTAAATTTAAGTTATACCTAGAAATCAAGCTTTGCAATGTTTTGACTCTGACATTTCATGAAAAGAATAATCAATGAATTAAAGTTGTTATGTGTTCAATATTTGTAATTTGTGATTTTCGCATTCATTTTTAAGTTAATTATTATTTTTTGAAAAAAAAGTTGTTATTATTATTTTTTTGACATGAAATTCATAAAAAAAACTATTATTTGACCATTTTTAGTCTAATATTTTTGTATAAAATTTGTGATTTTGACATGTTAATTCTAGCAAAAAATTATCAAAACGTTTATTTTTTTGTTGTATTTATGTTAAAAATGGTTATTTTTATGTCCATTGTTAGAAAATGTTGTTTTTTAGAAAAAATTATTTCATGTGGATTGAAAAATTAATTAAGGATGTATAAATATGTAGATTATGTAAAATTCAAACTATCGACTTTCTAATTTAAAAACGCAAAACAATAAAAACTCCCCTAAAAAAAAAAATAATTAAGATAGAGAACAAGAAAATATGAATAAGATGACGACTTTAAAAACTATCAAATTTAGAAAATAATTTTTCACATTTCACACACTAGAAAATTAAAAGTCAAAAAATAGGTCTTTTAAAAAAAGGTGTGATGCAGAATACTCACTTTTTAAAATCAGCATGAAAATCACTACCATTCTAAAACTTGATTTCGTCCTTGAACATGAAAAAAAATTAAAGTTCCAAAAACCATGTTCTAAAAAAAACATGTGTATTCTGCATTCACCACTTTTGAAAATCGGGTCATTTTTTTGCTATCTCTACGAAACGGGTAACAGTATCAGTTCTCGTTTCAAAGTTTACATTGTTTGCTGCACAGATCCCTGTTTGATGCTTGATGTGGGATGTTGTTTATTACTTTTTTTCATGATTCCTGCTTGATGGGACGCGAAGTTGTATATGTGATGTACTTGTTGTCATGATTTGTCATGTTATGTTCTTAGATCCCTTTGTTGTATGTTGGTGGGATACTCATTTTGTTGTCATGCATGTTTTGTATTGAGATCCCTTTTATGCCATGTTGGTGGGATGCTCATCATGCATGAGTTTGTGTCATACTAATAGGAGTCTTTTGGTCGAGAGTTCCTGTAGCGAAACATCTCTTGGGGCCACTCCTGCGTGAGGGAATTTTCCTTGTATCATAGCGACATAACCTCTTATGTACATCACTAATATTGACAACACTTAATACAACAGCCTACACCATCTTGACACTGGGGCCCGGAGATGTAGTCTCTCCTGGACGAACTCCATTATCAATGGTTTATGTTTTCATGTGTTGATGAATTTCATGTTCCTCTTCTTTACAACCTGCAGACGTATTCACTTATGTTCTTTTAAAAATGCAATTTAACACATCACAAAAGTAAAATGTCTTGGAAGGATCCTTTGTCACACCCAGAACGGGATCAAGTGGTATCAAAGTGGTCTTTGCGTGGATGTGAGTTGCAAGCGTGAACAATGGAATGTGCAAGGACAGAGGATGAAAAAGCAACGTACGAGACCATGCTCAAAATTTCCAAAAGGGTGGAAATAATGTATGAAACTCTACAGAAAGAGATAGAGGAAAAGGAGTGATTGTAGCTTTTGTTGCAAGCCATGGAAGAGGCCCTGGAAGAACTAAAGTGCAACAAACATAATCTTCAAACAGAGAATTCTGAATTGAATATGCGTATACATGAAGAGAAAGAGGAAAAAAATAGTTTTCTACGACAACTACAAGCAAAGGATGAGGCCTTGAAAAAGTTGTAGCGTGACCCATGTGAGCTAAAATGTAATTCTTTGAATCCATGTATGTGTCCTGATGATGATTTCACTATTTTTGAAAATCACAGCACAAGAATTGGCTCCAAGCTGTTGAAGAAAATGGGGTATGAAGGGAAAGGCTTGGGCATCAATGGCCAAGGCATTTTCAACCCCATCAAAGTGGAGGAATTACCCCATTAGATAGGACTTGGGTATGTGAGAAACGAAGTTGGGGAATGTGCCGAGACAGCAAGCGAATCACTAGCAACAGATGATGAGAAGCCCTCATTAGTTCTTTCCAAATTGACAAAGGAGGTAAAATATGTCAATTTCCTTTCGGTTTCATCTTCACATACTATGATTTCTGTTAGAGATGTGGAGATCCCAATTACAAGGACAAACATGAGGCTCCTTACCAGGACAAGGTAGGAGGAGGAAAAGGAACTTGGTGTTAATAACCAAGGCATAACTCAACCACTGGAGGTTGTGTAGAGACCTCAATTTGTAGGCTCGAGATACATCAAAGGTGAATGCTCGAAGGTGTCATATGCTTCTGAAACATCGTCAAAATCATTGAGGAAAGAAAATGACAGGAAAACGTCCCCATCATCCCATGGAAGTTTCCATGGCAAGGAAAGAGCTAACGCAAGCTCTTATCGCCATACTTATACCAGAAACAACAAGGAAAGGTATAATCACGTTCAACATTCAAATGTTCATTTTGATTATGATCATGTTGTTAATGATCAACATAAAACATGGCATCGAAAAACATGTACCTTTTTTGGATTACATAACCATACATTTTCTAAGCGTTGGAAAATAATAGTAGCACACAAAAGGGTGAAGCGTGAAAGACCCTCTCAACAGCAGGTAAAGAAACATGTTAAGAATATATGGAGGAAGAAAAATTATTGCAGTCATTGTAACAGAAATGACCATCAAAGAGCCACTTGTTGGAGGCTCCATCCAGAGCAGCACCTTAAAGACAAAGCTTCGGTGCATGAAGCAGGTGAAGTAATTGTTCGACCATCGAATGTGCCACAAGGAGGCGACCCATTCACCTTGATAAGTGAAAAATGGTTTCTAGATATGTTAGCGTTTCATGGTTGTTCTTTTGTAAATCATTTGTTGCATTTTAAAATGTAAAAGTGATGATGTGTTTTCCATCACTTCTTCAACAATGATGATGTCTAGTCTTATTTTGAGTTGCATGATAAACTGTGAAAGTGATGTCATGTTTCCATCACTTGTCAAGGGAACAATAGTGTTTGGCCTTATCTTTGTAAATCATGTGTTGCAGTGATGAAGTGTTTTCGATCACTTGTTGAAGCAAAAATGATATATTGGCCTTGTTTTCATAGCTCGTGTATTGTGTTCATTTTGAAGTAAACTTGACCACCGAGTATGTGTTATAAACTCGTGGCAAGTATGGGATGCTTGGGTTATTAGTTGGTCATGAGTGTCAAGCATGTAATTTGTGAAAAAAATGTACTATGGGTTGCAGAAGTAGCAGGTGTCAGCTCTTCACTTAAGGCTCCGAAGAACAAAGATGAAGGAGATGGAAGCGAGATCTTTCGGGATGCTTGTGATGCAAACAAGGTACAAAGAAGTTGTAGGTTATTCTTCTTTTGGAGGATTGATCCAGGTGGCTCCAGAGACACACAAGACAAAGAGGGCTTATGAACGCTAAAAAATAAAAGTGTTCATAATGACTTCGACCTAGGACCAGAGCGTAGATCTCGTCGTCCTGCTTGCGGAGGTGCGAACAATTCGTCAATACGAGCTAGTATGAGGGAACGAGCCAATCAAAGTTTTGGAAAAAGTTGGGTTGTTGGCCAGGTTTAAGTGTCCTACAATTTGACTGACCTTGAGCCATGAAACCTAGATCCCGAAATCAGTCGAAATTGTAGCCTCGTTAATTTTCCCAATATTCTTTATTTTCTAAAGATTTGAAAATCGACCCATATTTTCAAAAAAAAAAAAAATATTATGGTGGCCGGCCACCACCCCCAACACACCCAAAATCCATTACACAATAAGAAAATCAATTTTGGGCTGGTAGGCCATCACCCTCGCTGGCCCTCCTACAACCTTACACCACAAATATATTTTTACAGGCTCGGGCCTCCAACCATCATCGCCTAACCAAATTAATGCACACTATTATGGGGTGGGCACGGGCCACCTCCGGTGGACCTGACCCACACCTAGAAATCCATACAACATATAATACGGGACCGATGGGGGCCGAACCTGCCCAGCCCATGTGGCCAGCCCCCAAGTGGGTGGCCCCAAAAGTCCAATGAACCCCCATCAAAGTGGCAGTACATGCCCATAAAAAAAGCACCCCCACCATAAAAGAACGCGCTTCCATATGAATGCGTACATACACAGTTGGTGCGGGGAGCATGGGGTGGGCTGCCCAATGCGGAACCAACCCATTTAACAAAAATAAATTTCGTTTAATAACAAGCAATGCATTAAAATGGAGGGGGCACGGTTTGACCACTCGACCTCCTCCTTACTGTTCGAGATATTTACCAACCTGCCAAACTGCGTTATTGGTAAGTCTGCCTAGAATTTATTATATAAACCCATCATTTTCCCAGTGCGTCCAAGCATGGAGGAACCAGGAGTAGGCATGGAAAATGAGGCATAATTTTTTTTTAATGTAGGTGGAACCATGATTGAGTGAAATTTCCAAGAGGGTGAAATTTTTGCAGTGTCCAAATTGGACAAATTTTATGTCGATATTACACCTCTCAGCGACACGAACCCGATGGTGCAGTCATTTTCCTGATTTTGAGTAGCATATTTGAATAGGACCCGGAGGAGGGAACCTTTGAGGAATGTAGGGGGAATCTAAAAGAATCCTTGAGCCCTAGATTCTCAATTTCTCAGAATTTAGAAATTGGACTGTCAATTTTTTCCTATTCGATGCCACAAATATGATGGTGTGTTCATATTTCTCATTTGCTCATTTCATTTTCCAGCCACTTTTCTAAGTCCTAGTGCAGGTGTCAACGTTCATGTGCGAGCAATCATTTCCATGCGATTGATGTCATGAGATCAATGGCACAAACAACTTCAATAGTTTGACATCTACTTCTTCATATGGCCCTTGGTTGTGAGGTATATGTAGTGTGTTCATGTACTTCTTTTGCCATGCATTGTGCTAACAGATCCCTGTTTGATGCTTGATGTCGGATCTTGTTTATTACTTATTTTCATGATTCCTGCTTGATGGGACACAAAATCATCTATGTGATGTACTTGTTGTCATGATTCATCATGTTATGTTTTTAGATCCCTTTGTTGTATGTTGATGGGGTACTCATGTTGTCATCATGCATGTTTTGCATTGAGATCCCTTTTATGCCACGTTGGTGGGATGCTCATCATGCATGAGTTTGTGTCATACTGATAGGAGTCTTTTGGTTGAGAGTTCTTGTAGCGGAACATCTCTTGGGGCCACTCCTGTGTGAGGACATTTTCCTTGTATGATAGTGACATCACCTCTTATGTACATCACTACTCTTGACAACACTTAATGTAGCAGCCTACATCATCTTGACACTGGGGCCCAGAGACATAGTCCCTCCTGGATGAACTCTGTTATTAATGGTTTATGTTTTCATGTGTTGACGAATTTCATGTTCCTCTTCTTTATAACATGCAGATGTATTCACTTATGTTCTTTTCAAAATGAAATTTAACATATCGTGAAAGTAAAAGGTCTTGGAAGGGTCATTTGTCACATCGAGACTGGGATTAGAACCCAACAAGGGGAAAGACAAAGGGAAGAATATTATTGATGCAGAGCTCAATGCCACCGTTGCCACCATGAAAAATCCAGAAGGAGGAATCAAAAGATCTAGAGGAGGAGTGTCTCTTCCACTCCCAGATGTGGGTAAAGTGTTCCCCTCTAGAGTTCATTTTCAACAGCGGGAGCCAAAAGAACCTCATTGCAGTAGAGGTCAAGAAGCGGCTAGGCTTACTGACCACAACACACCCATAACTATACACCATCAGGTGGCTTCACCAAGGACGGGATCTGCGCATGAGCCAACAATGTCGCCTTCAATATATCGTCAAGCCCTTCACAGATGAGGTATTATGTGATGTTGTTCCCCTTCATGGTTGTGATGTATTATTAGACTAACCATACTTGTGGAAGTGACATGCTATGTATGAGTCAAGGCCTCAGGCTGTTATTGTTACATTGGGAAATAAGTTGTATAGGATACTAGAGGTAAGACGACCTACTGCCATCTCTCTATTTACTGCAAAACAATGCAGTAAGCTCATTTAAAAAACCGGGAAATTTGTTTTCCTGATGATACACCTCAAGGAAAGAATAAGATGGTGGCCACAACCTTTAGACAGGGCCCCTCCACATGACAACAATAGATGGAGAAGGTCATGGAGGAGTACAAGGATACCTTCACCTCTCTTGCAGGGGTGCCTCTACACTGTCAGGTCAAGCACTCCATTGGTCTGACCCCAAGTGCACCATTACCCAATGGACCAATCTATTGGTGTTCCATTCTAGAGAATGATGAAATGAAGAGGAAAATTTAGGAGCTGTTGTAGAAAGGTCACATTCAGAAGAGTTCATTACCCTGTGGGAGCCCGATCGTGTTGGTACAGAAGAAGGATGGGACTTGGAGACTCTGTATTGATTGTTGGGCACTGAATAAGATCACTGTCTGGAATAGGTACCTGATCCCATAGAATGATGACCTTCTGGACCAAATCAAGGGGCAAAAATATTTCAGTAAGATTGACTTGAAGTCTGGATATCACCAGGTACCAATCGAACCCTCTGATGTGTGGAATACTACCTTCAAAGACAAGGAGGGCCTTTTTGAATGGTTGGTTATGCCTTTTGTGTTGACAAATGCTCTTGAAAAATTTATGAGGCTTATGGATGACATCTTGTGCCCATTCACCAACTCATTTGTAGTGTTATACTTGGATGACATCCTCATCTTCAACTAGATTTTGGAAGAGCACCTCCACCACATCCGACAGGTTCTCCAAACACTGCAACAACACAAGCTGTGTGCCAATTTGGAGAAATGCACTTTTTGCATGACCTAAGTTCAGTATATGGGATACATTACTGATGAACTGGGGGTGTATGTGGATCCATCCAAGATCCAAGTCATTCGAGATTAGTCAGCCCCAACCACTCTAATGGAGCTTCGTATCTTTCTGGGTCTTGCCAATTTCTACAGTAGGTTCGTGTGGGGCTTCTCTCATATCACTTAGCCCTTGAGTCAAGTCACCAAAGGAGGAGTGAAAGAAAAATTATTTTGGTCTAAATCTCAATAGAAGGCATTCGCAAAGTTGAAACATTGCCTCTGCTCTGCACCAGTGCTCACATTACCAAACTTGCAACAACCATTTGAGATTGAGACAGATGCCTCTGAATATGTTATTGGGGCAGTCCTTACTCAACAGGGGCATCCAGTGGCATATCACAGTGAGACACTTTCAGATGCAGTTCGGAAGTATCCCACTTATGATAAAGAGATGTATTCCATTATGTAGGCCTGCCGACAATGGAAGCACTACATTTTGGGGAAGGAAACGATCATCCAAATAGACCACCGACCCTTATAGTTCATATAGATGCAAGGGGTGTTGTAGAATGATCACCATCAAAAGTGGTCCACATATCTACAACAGTTCCATTTGAATATCAAGTACAAGAAGGGAAGCATAAATAATGTTGCAGATTGCCTCAACCAACAACTGATCATGGCATTAACCACCGTGCTCAACTATTGTGGGAATGAGAGTTATGGTTGGCCACTTCTCTACAAAAGCGACCTAGAATTCGACCACACATATCATATGCTCTTGGACGGTCAACAGGTTCCAGATTTTCACCTCTAGGATGCTCTATTATGCCACCTAGGACAACTTTGTGTTCCTTCAGGTGAGCGTGTGAAGATGATTTGGGAAGCGCACAATAGTCAGGTCGCTAGGCATTTTGGGGTTGAGAAAATAGTGGCAGTACTACAAAATTATTTCTATTGAATGAATCTTCAAAAGGATGTTGGGAAGTACGTCAGATCATGCACTGCCTGTGCCATTGCTAAGTTGCCCATCAAGAAGAAAGGTCTTTATACTCCACTACCTACCCCTAGTCGATCTTGGGAATCCATCTCCATGGATTACATGTTATGCCTTCCTTCTACTGAGCATGGAAATGCCTGTGTTTTCGTGGTTGTCAATAGATTCTTGAACATAGCCATTATGGCAGCCTATAAGAAGAGTGTCATAGTAGAATCCCCTGCTAAACACTTCTTTGAATGAGTGTGGGTACACTTTGGGATCCCACACTCTATCATCTCATATCAGGAAAACATGTTCCTCCATACATTTTGGTCCAGTAGTTGGTTGATATTGGACACCAAGCTCACTAACTGATGGCGAGATAGAGGTCATCAACAAGATGATTGTACACATTTTGTGCATGTACAACTCAAAGCATCCACACACATGGGATGAGAGCCTCCCCTATGTCCAACACAACCACAATCGAGCTCTCCACAACTCGCATGGCCACAAACCTTTCAAAGTGGGCTTGGGATTCTAACCATTATATCCCATTAATGTGGCCATACCATTTGCACGACTCAGGAAGATTTGGCTCATGTCCAGTCTGAGGTTGACAAGGAAAATTGCTTCATTGAGCACATTCAACACATCTGCCAAGGGGTCCATGACATATTGGACAAATCCAATGCTAAGTACAAGTAGTGACATGATCAACATCAGGTGCCACACAAGTTCCAAGTGGGCAACAATGTTTGGCTATAATTGAAAAACGAGTGCCTCGCTGGGCCCCACCGCAAGATTTGCCTGCTTCGATATGGGAAATACACCATCACCAAGGCTACAGGAGATAATTATTTTGAGCTCAACATTCCCCCATTCCTTGGCCTACACATAGTGTTCAATGTGGATCACCTTCAGCCATACTTTCCACCATTACTGGACACATCCAACATTGTAGAACAATTCACACCAATAAAGTTAAATTCAGACTACATGGAACATGCTGCAACTAATTGAATCATGGAAACATATATCAAGAACACTTGCCAGTAGAAGATCCAACTATATCGATTTGTCAAAGCTAACCAACTCCTGTACCAAGGAAATTGGCTCATTAAGGACCAAGTTTAGCAAAAGTTCCCTCATCTCATGGAGGAACTCAATGCAATGGAGACCATTACTTCTTAAGGGGGGAGGAATGACCCGGGTGGATATTGGTGGCTACCCACCTATTCCACTAGGACCCCCACCATTGTTTATTTTAGTTTTCCAGTTTCCTTAATTGTAGCACAATTAACTATTTTTGGAAGTTTTTCGGGTCCTAAACTTCAGAAGCCGTTTTGAGGCCCTAAACAAATTTTTTTTGCAATATTCCTTCAAGGGATTTTAGTGAAATTGCATTTTCAGTTTTAGTCCTTGGAGAGATATTTCCAATGAGGTATCATGCGCATCAAATGAAGATAATATGACCAAGCTATGACCCCAGGATGTTGGCTGCCCAACTAACCCCAACGGGGCCCATAAACTCTTGGTGTTACATCTCCTCGTGTTAGGGTTTTGGTTGTTTAGGGTTTTATGTTATTGTTCAATAATAAAAAGGTCCTTGAGCCTCATTGTAACTCAGTTCAAAGGGATGTAGCTACCACATCTCTTAGAGATAAGCTACCATTGCCCCAACTAGTCTAATTTTGCATTCAGTTTGTAAGCATATTTCATTATTTGATATTAATGAAAGATAGTGTTATTTATGTTGCATCTTTGTATTTATGGTTATATCTGTAATTTGTTGTGTTCCTATTTAAATTCAGATCACATAGGTATGGATAATTAGGAAACGAAGGTTTGGGATTATCTAGTCTATTTCGATTCTCATCTTTCTAATTCATTTTTCTAGAGAAAATTATATATTCAAATACGAACTCAATTCAAATCAAATTAAAATAGATAAACCTAATCATGAAGATGTTTCTCACCCCACAACCTTGCAATGATGTTTTTTTTAATTATACTTGAATTTCACTAATAATAACTTGGATTTATATATTGTGTTTAACACCAAATTAACATCACGGTAAACATATGAATATCCCATTAAGAATGACCTAAATATGGTTCAAAGAATCTCAACTTTAGCCCATGCACGTGGCAAGGTAATGTTTGAGGTGTGAATTTTTATTAGAGGCACTATTTGTTCATTTGTTTAGGTCACAAAAAGGGTTTGATCTTGGTTTTATGTGACTTTCAATTTATCATTTGTAGCATGCTGAGAAATGAAAAATAATAATGTGTGACAATTATCTTGTAGAAATTGATGTTGAACGAAAGGATATAGAGTTTAACCAAGCTACACTTTACTTTGGTAAAGAAAAAAGAACATCTTAAAAAGTTGCCTACGAATACACCATATATAGAGCTTGAACACAAGTAATATATGGATTTTTCTTTTGTAGATATGTTATTTTTTCCACATGTTGTAGGGAAAATGCAACACCCCGCATTTTTCATTCATTTACTTCAAATAATGGGGAGATTTTACATTAATTTTTGGCAAAACACCTTTTATGATTCTTGTTTACTTAATTGTCCTACAATTTTGCCATTTTTTCATTTTCATCAGATTTCTATTTTGATTGTTTCATTGAATTCCCTTTTTAGCAAGCTTTCCATCAATACTTGTTTCGCCTCATTTGGTTATGTGGTTTGTAAATGAAACTCCATTGAAGTTTGATCATTTTTGTTGTTTGGGTTAAAAAACATACAAAATGTATAATATTTTAATTTTTGCAATTAAAATGGTCATTCATTGTAAATACTAATCCTTACTTAATTTTTACTATTTATTTTTTTATTTTTCACTAACAGTCCTAAAAACGTATTTTCGGGATCTCAAGTAATTTATTCCAATTTCTTATTTTAAAATAAATTGCCAAACTCTAAATTTCAAAATTGCAAAGTGGTTATACTTCATTTTTTAGAATTTTTAATTCCATGTGGACCCCACTTCTCATCACCTCCTTCCTTCTAAAATCTTGAAATATAAATCCTTAATTAAAATCCACAAAATACAACCCCGAAATAAAAATCTCGATCCGATATAAAAACTTTGATATCACAATATCATGTATCACAATTTTTGTGCTCGTAATTAAAATTGCGATATTCAAAAATTCCAGTCGCTGATCAAAGTTTTATGTTGTGACTATTTAATTTTATTATAAAAATATTTGAAACTCCTTATGACACCTGTCACAGTGACCTTACTCCACCCTCCACCTCACCTCCTTATGACTCCACCTTACCTTCCACTCCATTAATTTTCATACCACGTGAGTTTGTTTTTATTTTGGATTCATATGTATATGTATATGTATATGTATATGTATATGTATATGTATATGTATATGTATATATATATATATATATAATATATATAATTCTATATCTATATATATATATATAATATATATATATATATATATATATATATATATATATATATATATATATTATATATATATATATATATAAATAAAAAAAAAATATTAAAAATATTATAATTATAATATATAATTATAATATATATTACATTAAGTATAATATATATAAAATAATATTAATATAATGGATTATATTAATTAATCTTTAAATCAATTCTTTTTTTAATTAATTAATTAAATTTTGTTTATAATTAATCTGTAATTAATTAACTTAGGTTTGTAATTACAATTAAATTAGCTCATTCATGTGTGATTTTTTTTGAATATCTTGAAGATCTTGAGTTTGACGAACATTTTGATCTGTCGTTGTTTGAGACTAAATCTAAAAGTGTTGTTGGTTCTACTGTCCTAAATCCATAGTTTGTCAAAGAACTTGAAACTGAAAAGGCCAATAAATCGATTAACGATTATATCTTGAAACTTCAAAATTCCATTGTGGCTACAAACATTCCCGGATTCTTAGAGTCTGCATCTACAACTCTTGGGTCATTCGCTATTTTATCTAGTTCATAAATTCCTACTGAAACTCTTTTCATTCCCACCATTATCATGCAACCTTCCCTCTTTGATTAGAAATCTACAGTGTTGTCACCTCCATCCACTCCTTCTACCCCTCAAACATCAAAAACTTCTCCACCTCCATCCACACCTCATACACCTCATACATCAGCTGCTCCAACTCCTCCTATATCCCCAAGACCAGTTGTAAATCCACCTAGAGCAATGGTTGCCCGATATGCACCCCTTGTGTTTCCTCAAAATTTGGATGCCATGCCCACCAATTATAAAAGAAAAATTCCATTATTTTATGGCACTCCTCAAAGTATCACAGCTTAGCAACATGTGGATAGGATGGAAGATGTCTTTGACCTTCATGAGATTGATGCTGAAAATGTGACAATGAGACTGTTTGTGCAAACTTTTGGAGGTGAAGTGAGGAAGTGGTTTAGAGCTTTGCCGGCTACAAGTATCACTACATTGGCTTTCTTTAGAGACAATTCTTGGATCACTGGGAAGTAAAGAAAATCCCTCTTCAGATCCTTTTTGAATATGAGAACATTAAGAGGAATGTTGGTGATACTATTCAAGATTATTGTATTAGATTCAATTTTGTTTACAATGCAATTCCTGCTGATATAAAGCCACCTATGGGGCTAGATTTGATTAAATTTCCTGATGGTTTCAATCCTGATATGGCCTATCAATTAAGAGAAAGAGATCCGGCCACTTTGGAAGACATGTAGAAAATTGCAGTTAGCGTTGAAGCAAATCTGCTTGCCAAGAGAGCTAGAAAAAAGGTTGAAAAGAAGGTAATGATAAAGGAAGAGGTTTCCACTTCAGATCAAGTGCTTCGTAAGATTGAGAAGATGTTTGATAGATTAACAATTGATAAGCCTAAAGTACAAGTTAGAAATCCAAACTTCCATGGTTAGCAGTAACCACAATTCAGAATCAAGAAAAGGGAGCAACGAGCACAAGACCAAGTAGCACAGCAGCAGGTGAAGACACGCTTATAGCAGAATTTTGTAGATGGTCTGGAATCAGATGGTGAGGAGAATGTAATTGGAGAGGAGAATAATTTCTTTACACCTGATGATATGCCAATTTTTATCACTGAAGATGAGGAGTATTCATAGAGCCTAGCTATACAAAGGGATGAAAATTTCATCTTGGCAAATGAAACAGTTCTTGAAGAAGAGTTTGATGAATATCAGAGGGGATACATGAATGCTTTGACAGCCCAGCAGTGACAATATTCACTTAGGAGTAGAGATGTACCCATAAATCCAATTCAGAAAAGGAAGGAGGCAACACCACAAAAGAATGATCCTCCTATTGTGCAGAAAAAGGGAAAAGAGACAGCTGATCCTACCACCAGCAAAACACCATCAACAAATGAAAGATCAAATCAGCCAAGTATATCAAAGGAGAAAATTGAAAAGAAGGATGTTTCAGCCAAAGAGGTAGAGAAGATTTCAGTTTTTAACTTAGAAAATGAAATTGCTAAGTTAAAAGTATCTATACCTTTGACTGAGTTGATGAAGAACAATAGCTATAAAGGTCAGGTGTCTAAGATTTTGAATTTAGATCCATTATCTGATATGGTAAACGTGGAGGATGACCAACCTGAGTTGATCTCTGGTCTAGCATTGGAAGGTCAGTCTCAAGATAGTGATGTAGCTTCTTTTTACATCAGCCTTAGGGTGCATGACTATGTATTACACAACACTATGTTTGATTCTAGAGCCTCTCATAATCTCATGCCTAAGGCAATCATGAAGAATTTGGGTTTGGATATCACTAGAAAGTTTCATGACCTTTACTCCTTCGATTTTGGTAGAGTAAGATGCATTGGTCTTATTAAAGATTTGGTTGTCAGTTTGGATCAGATTCCAATGAAAAATGTTTTGATGGATGTGGTTGTGGTGAATATTCCTCCTAGATTTGGCATGCTCCTTTCCAAATCTTGGGGAGAAAAAATTAAAGGGACATTGTAGCTTGATTTCTCCTATGCTACTATTACCGTGTTCGGTCAGATGAGGAAATTATACTAGGAGAAAAAGATGAAGTACATGATAACTAGCAAGGAGAAACCAGTAAATCATCCAATCAACTATGTACATACTGATTTAGAATCATTTGCTTTATATTCTGATAGTTTTAATGATGTAAATAGCCAATTAGTTGAGGTAGAAGACATTCCAGAGATCACTAAAAATTTCAAAGAGGTCTTAAAGAAAGAAAGACAAAGACTTGATAGTACCACTGAGCAATCAACCTTTTGACAACAACAAAATGTTGATGGACAACAAGGAAAAGCAAAAGTGCAAACAAAATTTTAGCATTTGGAAGAGGATGAAGCCGGTTTGTGGAGCATGGATTTTTATGGTTTAGTAGGAATGGAAGGTGCTAGAATTGGAATTTGGATACACATTATCCACAAACAAAGTACCAAGTAATGTAAGGGTCTGTTCGTATAAATTGGCTTTTGACTGTTCAAATAATGAGGCTAAATACAAGGCCTCAATTGTTGGTTTAAAAATTCTTAGAAAGTTAAATGCTAAAATAATTTCAGTATATGGCAACTCCAATATAGTTATCAAGCAAGTGAAAGGGGAATACCAAGCTAAGCATCCTCGAATGTAGGCCTACCGCAATGCGGTATTAGATATCTTGAGATTGTTTCTAGATTACACTTTGACATGTGTTCCTCGTGTTCAGAATGTTATTGCAGATTCACTTGAAACAACAGCAAGTGATTTAAAAATTTCGATGAATTCAAACAATAATTTTGAAATTCATGTGAAACATCACCTGATTGTCCCTAATAATCAAAGGTATTGGAAAGTGTTTCAAGATGATAAAGAGATCAAAGAATTTCTGCAAACTGAAGGTAAATTCAAAGACACTTCTATCGATGGGGATCATGATGATGATGAAGCAGATATGGAAGTCAATCAAATGGAAGTTTTGCATCTGAAGGAAAATGTCATTCCTAAAGGTCTAATACCCTTAGAGGAGCTGTTTGATCAAGATGATATAGCCCAAAAACCAACCTTGCTATCAACCAAAAAAGGAGTTGAGGATGTGAACATTGGATCAACAGAAAATCCTAGAATGGTGAAGTTATTAAAGGCGTTTCCTCCACAGGTAAAAGCAAAGTATATTAGTTTATTATCTTCATTTACTGATGTATTTGCATGGGACTATTTAGATTTGAAGGCATATGATATAAGCATAATTCAACATATAATTCCAATCAAGCCAAAACAAAAGCCATTTCGACAAAAGCTAAGAAGAATAAATCCAAAGTTGTTGCCATCAATAGAGAAGGAAGTGAATCAGTTGTAAAAAGTTGGTATAATCATCCCCATAACATTTTTACATTGGATTTCTAATTTGGTGCCCATGCACAAGAAAACAGGTGAGATTCGATTATGTATTGATTTCAAAAATCTGAATAAAGTATCTTTGAAAGATAACTATCCATTTCCCAAGATGGATCAAATACTTCAAAGAGTAGTTGGAGCATCCCACATGTTGCTACTTTATGGGTATTCGGGTTATAACCAAATTCTGGTCCATGAGGATGACAGAGACAAAACAGTGTTCACCACTCCGTGGGGAACTTTTCATTATGCCCAGATGCCTTTTGGATTGAAGAATGCTGGTGCGACCTTTCAGTGGGCAATGGATGTTGCATTTTCTAATGAAAAAGTTGTCTTTATAGTTGTTTATCTTGATGGTGTTAACACCCAGGTTGTTCCCTATGACTCCCAAGGGAATACGGCCGGGGTAACTACTAACCAATCTTTGGACTACAGCTTCTAGCCCAGCTGTAATCAGAGAGGGCTCTCTCTGTAAGGTTTGTCACTGTTCTAGTGGAGTTTTTAGGCTAGTTATGAAGCAAATGTTTGATTGTTTTTTATGTTTGGTTGGGGGGATGCTTCTGATAGTTTTAAAATGTTCTCTGCAAGTGAAACTAATCCATTGGGAAATGGGTTCTGTAGCTGTTGTTTCCTTGAGATCATGGCTTAAGTGCAGCTGGAATTACAGGGCCTGTATGTATTTCATAAAACAAACTGTAAATTGTGAGGGTGAAATGAGAATCGACTTAGCAAAGAGCATTTAAGAATTCTTCGCTGAGCTGGGATGTGGGAAAGAGATCTATTACTTAGGAGCATTAATTGAATTCCTGAAACAATAGATTACTGTGATGATATAGTGTGAAAGGTAGCATTTAAGAATTACTCTTTCGTTACCATAACTGAAGAAAACATTTGAAATAGCTTAGATTGAGCTCAGGGTAATCAATGATTAAATCTTGAGAATATTCTTTTTCCTTGCTATTTAGATATTTGATATATGGAAAACATGAATGATATATGAAAGTATAACAAACATATAACAGAGAGTAACAAGAAAACTTATTGAGCCATGGAATACACAGGAATCCTGCAACTTTCAGCCATACCCCAACAAGACATCAAGAGACACAATGCTTTGGAAATCCCATCATCCTTTGTATTAGTTGTCTGAAGATTTACAATAGA
>APFE030621550.1:0-52011 GCA_000404065.3 Pinus taeda
CCCATTAATATTTTAATTTTTCTAAGTTTAGACTTGGGAATTCATTGAAAATATTAATTATTTTAATATCTCTCTAACCGGGTGGAATTTCCCCAAACCATTTATGGTTCTTGGAGATCTCATGTGCTTTAGCCTCTCCACAAGTTTTCATGGCTAGAGCACATCTGATGCTACCCCAAATCAACACTCTAGGTACAAGGAAGTCCTCTGAGATCTAGTTGAGAGGAAGTCAAATCTAAAGATCATTCTTGGAGACAACTCCACTTATCTAGTGAAGGACTTTGGTTGTGTGATATCCCCAATTTTGATTTTTCATTTGAGGATATTAACGAAGTTTATTGGGGAGGTGTTAGGCATACCACAATTTTCTAGTTCGAGTTTTGGAGATGATTTCGGCTTGAGGAGCTTGGGTGAAAAAGCAAGATTGCAGGTCATTGGTAGGTGGGGGCCACAAGAGAGAGAAAAAGGGAATGCGCTCTTGTGGAGCAAGAAAGAGAAAAAGAAAGGGGGTGAACTAGTGGAAAGTGGGGGCCACCAAGGGAGAGAGAGGCCAACAATTATAAATAGAACAAGGAGGCTCTCATTTGGGACATCTTTGATCATTTGAAAATTCAACATTAGTTCTCTTGAGCTGGTTAGCCAAGACAACTGTGTTGTTCAGCAAAAGGAATTCCCAAGCGGGAATTCCACCTCTACCTTCGGTGAATTTCGTGTGTTACCTTAGGAGAGTATTTCAGAACTTAGTGGGGAGAGATTGCTAGAGTTCGTGGGACACATTAGTTATTGCTTCAACTAGTTCGAACTTCAAGGAGGAAACAGGGGCATAAGTTGTACCACTGAGTTGAGGGAGTTTCAAAGGGAGTTCTGGCCAACGAATTTAGGAGAATTTTCATTGAGGTTGGACTAGCATTTGCGGAGAATTTTAGGGCTTGAATTTACTTCTCATGAGAGAGTCAAACTCACCATTTTAGGGCCTGTGCAAAAGTGTTACTCGGCAAAATTTGTGGGGATGGATTCATCTTATTTGTGCCAAGTTTTGGAAGGAATTTCACTCACATCTTCCGAAGGAAATTTGTAGGGAAATCCTATAGCCAATTGAGAAGGAATTTGTGACATATTCAGCAATTTGAATTGAGGGGGAGGCAAAAACTGTTAAGGAGGGCATAGCACCAAATTTGGGTAATTCCGGGAGGTTAGAATTAACCCAAATCATTTAGACTAGCCTCAAGGAGTCTGCTCCTAATTTTGCAGAATTTTTGGAGGAGCTTTGGTGTCCCAAACAATAGAATTACTTGTCAGCCAATTGGAGGAGTGAGCTTAAATTTTGGGTCCAAGGTGGTCGGTAAAATTTGCCCAAACCCTTCCCGGGTTTTTTCTAGGTTTGTGGTGGGGAGTTAAATATTAATTTGGCAGAATTTTCTAAGCACTTTTGGAGGTTCAAACATGGTTTTCTTCAAGCCAGCAGTTGTAGAAATTCTAGGGCCAACGCAATACATTGAGGAGAAGTCTTTCCTTTGCATCCGGGCAGCATTTGTTTCACTTGGGATTGTCTAGCTTGCTTTGGCAAGCCTAGGTGCACACACTCCATGCATTGTACACACCTCTATATAATATAATGTCTCATTTTTGGCATAGTTCTGGTGCAATTTATGGGTTTTTAATTGTTGTCTAAATATTTATGTGTTGCATGTGTATTTTCTTTGTTATCACTGTTATTTCCATTAAGAATATTATAGTGGTATCAGAGCCATGATCTTGGCCAAGTTGTGGGCCTTAAGCCAAGTGATGACAAGACTAGAATAAAAAGCTAAGAAATCATGGGATCCAAAGAAGATTAAAATCAAACAGCATGGCAGTAACCTTGAATGAAGGGATTAGGATGCAACAAATGATGATTGATGTAGGGGAGCAACTGATTCACACCACAATTGGGAATCAAGACCATTCTCAATTATACAACAATTCCACTATGCCCAAAATTATGGATAATACATCAAGATGGAAAGACTGTGAAAAATCGGTTACCCGATTCCTATTGTAGCAACTGATGTTAATTCTTCTAATTGTTAATTCGATTAACCAATTTACTTCTTGTGTGCTACGACAAACATCAAAGTAAATACACTGCAACCTATACAAATAAAAACTGTGGAAACTAAATACAACACAGGAGAGAAATAAACATCACACACATCTACACAGTTATGTTTGGATAAATATCTTCGGAAAAACCCAATGTGGGAAAACCGGTGAAACAACTAAGGATTTGTATTATTAAGCAGAAGTAAATCTGAGTACAATTCGTTGGATGCCCAACTGGCTATCCGATATAGAGATAAACTGGGAAAAAATAATAGTGAGATGATCTCACCCTGTCACTGGAAGAATCGACACTGATCTGCACTAGAGATGAGTCTCTGCGTTGCCTCTACATAGTTCTGTGTCAAGCCTACGCAGTCACTGCATCACTGCAGCTGGGATTGTGTTGCACCTCCTTTTGATCCTCCGCTAACTGAAAACTTCAGCTCTTAGGCCTCCCAATTTCACACCTCGACTTCCAACTCTGGAACTCGACTTCCTAAACAGAATTTCGATCTCCCTCTTAAGCTCTGCGTTGCTACAATGTAGCTCTGCATCAGCCTCTCTGGACGTGTCTCTGCCCTCTCTTCTTGGTACTCTTCGGCCCAGGAAAGCTTCCCTTCGAATACTATCCCTGCCCCTCACTGCAAGAAATCACTTTGAATCTCTCTCTGGCAACTGCTGCGCTACTCTCTTCAGAAATTCGATCTCTGATCTCCCTCGATGTGTTTTCCAAATGCTCATCGATGTCCTTATAATCCTCCAGTTGAGTAATGAACGACCGAGATTAGATTCTAATCAATGGCTCAGATCATTTGGACTCGATCTTCATCTTCTTCTAGAAGTTTCACCTGCAGTTAGATTAATACCCTTCAATTATTTTAATTTCCTAAGTTTAGACTTAGGCACCCTTGAAAATAATTAATTATTTTAATAAAACTGTCTCCGGATGAAATTTCCCAAAATGATTTCTGTGTATTGTGGAATTCATGTGTCTAAGCCTCCATGCAAATTTTGAGGCTTAGAGCACATCCGATGCTCCCATAAATCAACACTCCCTCTTAGCGAGGAATGTCCTCTAGTAATGCAACCTGCTGAAGCATCACCCTGGCTCTGTAACATCTCCCTCTGTGCTATTGATGTCTGACATCACTGCCCACCAACTACTGTGCAAATGTCGCATCTGTACTGTTGTTGCTTTTTGGTAGCATTGGATGTTCTCTAGCCATGAAAATTGGTGGAGAGGCTAAGTCACATGAGATCTCCAAGACCCAGAAATCGTTTGGAGAAATTCCACCCGGATGGAGAGATATTCAAATAATTAATATTTTTAATGGGGTTCCTAAGTTTAAACTTAGGAAAATTAAAATATTAATGTGTATTAATATAAAATGGGTAAGAAAGTTCTAAGAGACGAGGATCAAGCTAGATCTAATCTTAGCCATTGATTAGGGACTTAATCTTGGCTATTGATTCGTCAACAGGAAAAGTATAAGAGGAGGCTTGAGGGTCAGTTGGAGATACACCAAGTTGATCAGTCAATTCGATTTTTGGGGGCAGGGTTTGCTGAGAAATCGAGTTAGTGATATGTTCCAACAAGGGGGCATTTCGACAGAAGGCAGAGAATACATAGCAAAGAGGCAGAGAAAGTGCCAGAGAAAACGCAGAAGCAGCCTGGGATGACGTAGAGGCTTGGAGGGCCAGCGCTAAGGACGCAGGAGGCCGAGATGCTAACGTAGGCAGACGCAGAGGCTAGCAGAGTTGACGTTGGGCAGAAAGAGTTGCGCTGTGGTGTTTTCGTGGGGCAGACTGAGAACTGAGAGGCAGACGCAGAGCCATAGAGGATGACGCAATCCCTGGAGGGTGATGCAGTTCCAGAGAGAAGCTTGGAGTAGCTTTCGCTGTCCAGCTGAGGAATATTCAAAGTCACTGTGGGGCTCATCATTTGGTTGCTGACCAACCAGAATATTTGTCTCCGAAGAGAGGTACTTCTGCCAAGGAAAATCTCTGAAGGGTGAGCCATTTCTGGCACCCTAGTTGTATTAAGAAAACTGCATAATAATAAAACCCTCATATTTACTGCACTGTTTTTCCCGCATTGGGTTTTTCTGTGGACAATTGTCGAAAAATAATTGTGTCCCTTGTGTTGTCTCAATTTATTTCAGTTGTTGATCTGTACATATATGAAGGCTGCATTTGTGTTTATTTCAATATTTATATTAATAAATGACTTGTTAATGAAAAGAACAAGTAGGAGATAATAAACTAGATAATGCAATAGGGATTTCTGGTGTGTCAAACTTAGAAATTTGCACATTGTTGACCCTGCCACTGCCAACAATGCAAGCCTCGTAAATTATGCATCCGTGTTGCTACTGGCCCTGCCACTGCCAACAACAGTTCCAGAGAGAAGCTTGGAGTAGCTTTTGTTGTCTAGCTGAGGAATATTCAAAGTCACCGTGGGGCTCATCATCTAGTTGCTGATCAACCAGAATATCTGTCTCCGAAGAGAGGTACTTCTGCCAAGGAAAATCTCTGAAGGGTGAGCCATTTCTGGCACCCTAGTTGTATTAAGAAAACTGCATAATAATAAAACCCTCATATCTGTTGCACTGTTTTTCCCGCATTGGGTTTTTCCGTGGACAATTGTCGAAAAATAACCATCTCCCTTGTGTTGTCTCAGTTTATTTCAGTTGCTGATCTGTACATATATGAAGGATGCATTTGTGTTTATTTCGGTATTTATATTAATAAATAACTTGTTAATGAAAAGAACAAGTAGGAGATAATAAACCAGATAATGCAGTAGGGATTTATGATGTGTCAGACTTAGAAATTTGCACATTGTTGACCCTGCCACTGCCAACATTGCAAGCCTCGTAAATTATGCATCCGTGTTGCTACTAGCCCTGCCACTGCCAACACTGTATCTGCACTGCAACCTTCTCCAATTATTGTTGCTACAACATTAGCAACGGAAAAGCATCCAAAATTATTGGATAGGTGTTTAGTATGATGGATTTGTTGCTAGAGTTTTGACTATTGCTAGTCTTTGCGCTGACACTCTGAAGTCTCTGCGCTGCTGTTGACCTCTGCTCTGTGACAACACTCCTCTGCACCAATTGATAGTGGTCCATCCTGCCACTTTTGATATGGGCTCCCATAGCAAGGTATTGATCCAAGAGGTGGACTCCTCAAGGATCCCGCCCATTTGTAGTTCTTTTGAACTACAGTTCTAGATCACCCCACCTCTCCCCTGGAGGTATCTGGGCAATCATGGAAAACTCCTCCTCGATCTTTGCGGATGCATCCTTCGGATCATGCTTCTCATCCTTGTCCTTCTTCTTGAGAGGACACTGTGTAGCGTAGTGACCAAATTCACCACACCGGAAGCACTGATCTTCAAGACATCCTTCTTCCTCCTCTACTGCTCTTGTTGCCCCTTAAATGCAAGGGTTGCATTCTCTCCCTCCTCCTTGGGCTTCGTCCCACTGTTGTTGTTGTTGTCAAGTTTGCACTTGACCAAGTCTCTCCTCATCTCTTCTTGCTGAAGAGAGGCCCACATTCCTTCCCAATCCAACAATCTCTCTCTGCCCAGGATGCTCTGGACAAATACTTGCCACTCCTATGAAACTAAATTTAGGGCCAACCTTACCATCTCGGAAGGTTGAGGTGACTATCACACAGCTGCCAACGAATCTCGGGTTTCTTAAAGCCTTGTTAGGAACAGATCAATGCGTTTCCCCTTCTGCATCTACATGGATCTCATCTTCTGCTCCAAGTACATCTTCCACTGCTCGGAAGATCCTTCGTATAGCGTGGCCAATGCTTCCCACATCTGTCAGGCAGTATCCTTGCCGGCAATGTGACACACGACATGATCTCTCACTCCATCGAGGATCAGTCGCTTGGCCTTTGCCATCTTAGCCTTGTACTTCTTGAGCAGATCTGGATCTGCGGGTAAAACTACCACACTGTCAACATAGGTTTTGAGATCGTGCTCATCCAGAAGGCATGAGATCCTTGCCTTCCATATCACATAGTTGGATGCACCATCCAATCGATCTTGACCTCATAACCCACTAACTGCCATATTTGCCAACGAAAATGTCGAATTGCCTTCTCTCTCCTCTGTGCAACACTGGGTTGGCCTACACTCCCTGTTGGAGTTAGTAGATCAACTTCTCTCTGCTGTCGCTCAACAATAGAGAAATCAAACTCCCTAGCTAGGAATTCTTTGAGGAATAAATTTCCTCTAGTGTGTCTCCTTCTCTCCCACCGATGCCATTCTGCCAGCAACTGCTGCAAAATATCTGCATCTCGGCTGAAGATTTGCTCTGTAAGGAAGAATACGCTGCTCCATTCTTCCTCTGGAAAGCTTCAATTTGGAGATCGAATTTCTCTGTCGACTCACTCAGAGAAATCGATTTCTCCTCAAAATTTTGACCTTCTGGCCCAAGGACTGTGCTGCTTGCTGGGGTTTCAAATTTTTGCCTCTACAGTATTTTCGAACTCCTCTTCGTTTCTGCTTCTGAGCTCTTCTTCTCACAATATGTGCTTTGATACCATGTGAAAAATCGGTTATCCGATTCCTACTGCAATGACTGATGTTAATTCTTCTAAATGTTAATTCGATTAACCAATTTACTTGCTGTGTGCTACGACAAATATCGAATTCAATACACTGCAACTGAAGCAAAAAAATTAGCTATTGACAGCCATGATAAAATATTTTATTAATAATTGAATATATGATGATTACATTTTGTGAGAGGCCCTGGCTATATACCTCCCTAGGTGCCTCTTGGTGAACATGATCTTTGATCATGCCCTTTGTCTAATAATCTATAACTAACTAATTTTTACATAACATTGCCTTCCTCTCAAAAGAATGCTTTGTCCTCAAAGCATACATAACGACGGATGTTGCTGAAGAAACGCTTCAGTCTCCCATGAAGCTTCTTCTTTTGGTAAGTCCTTCCACTTGATCGAGTATTCCTTGATTGCACGAGATCAAAGCTTGCTTTCTCTAGTAGATAAGATACCTTCTGGTTCTAGAATGACCCTTCTTTCATCATCTAGAGATGGAAGTGTTGTTTGCGCTGATTGATGGTCGCCCAGTGCCCTTTTTAGGCAGGAGACATGGAAGACGTTGTGAACACGACTTTTCTCTAGAAGGCTTAAACTATATGCAACTTGGCTGATCTTTTTATTGATCTGATATGATCCACAGAACTTCAGCGCCAATTTATTTTTTTCATTTTGTTTCAAGGACAACTGTTTGTATGGCTAGAGCTTGACAAATACCCATTCTCCGACTTCAAATTCTCTTTCGGTTCTATTTCGGTCTACTTGTTGCTTCATACGGTTCCGTGCATTATTCAAATTTTCTTTTAGGGTTTGGACGATTTTTTGGGTTTCTTCGAGTTGGTTTTTAACAACAGGTAGATTTGTCTGGACAGTAACTAGATCCTTCCATTTTGGGGGTTTATATCCATACAAAGCTTGGAATGGTGTCATTTTTGCTAACGTGTGATAAGTAGAATTATACCACCACTTAGTGAGATGCAACCATTGAGCTCACTTATTTTGTTTTTTTGTAGCGTAGCAATGTAGGTAGGCCTCCAAACATTTATTGACAACCTTTGTTTGTCCATCTATTATAGGTTGATAAGTGGAACTCATATTTAGGTAGGTTCCTATGTGGTTGAACAATTCCTTCCAGAAATTACCCTTGAATTTGGCATCTCTATCACTCACAATGACTTTCGGAAAACCATGTAATTTATATATATTTTTGCAAAATATTTCAGCGATTTGTTTAGCTGAGTATGATTTTCTTTATTGCCATAAAGTGAGCATATTCGGTGAGTTTGTCAACCACTACGAAAATCTTGTCCTTGCCTTTAGATACGGGTAATCCTTCAATAAAGTCCATCGATATTTCTTCCCATTTCTGATTCAGAATGTTTAAGGGGTGAAGTAATCCAGGTGTCATAATATTTTCACTTTTATTTCTTTGACATGTGTCACATTCTGCTACATACTTCTGAATATCGCAACTCATCCCTTTCCAAAAGAATGATTGACATGTATTGTAGTAAGTTTTAAAGAATCCTACATGTCCGGTTGATGATGAATCATGTGACTCCTTGAGTGTCTCGGATTTAAACTTGGAGTTTGCATTCAGATAGATTCTTCCTTTGTACCATAGAATATCATTCTTCCATTCAAATTTTGAGTTGTTTGGAAGATTATTGATTATCGCAATTATTTCTGGATCCTTGGCATACTCATTTCGAATCTCGTTAAGCCATTCTGGTACAACAACCAAGACTGCAAGTAGTGTTGGTTCTTCGTCTTTCCTAGACAAGGCATCTGCTACTACATTGTCTTTTCCCCTTTTATGTAGTATTTCCATGTTAAAGGCAACAATTTTTTCAATCCATTTTTGTTGTTCTTTGAAAAGTGTTTTTTGTTGAAGGAGGTGTTGGAGACCGTTATGGTCTATTCGAATGGAGAACTTACTCCCCAAAAGATATCGTCTCCACTTAGCCAGTGCGCGCATAATAGCGAGCATTTCCTTGTTGTATGTGGACTTGAGACATTCTCTTTTATTGAGCTTCCTGCTTTCAAAAGCTATTGGATGCCTTTCTTGCATTAACACTGCACCTATACCGAATCTGGAAGCATCACACTCGATGATAAATGGTTTAGAGAAATCTGGAGTTGCTAATACTGGGGCATTAGACATAACTTCCTTCAGTTCTTCAAAACACCTTCCTGCTTCCTCATCCCATTGAAATGAATTCTTCTTTAAAAGGTTTGTCAGAGGTGTCGTTATATGTGCATAGTTTTTAATAAATCTTCGGTAATATCCAGTCAATCCTAAGAACCCTCTTAGCTTGGATATATTAACCGACTTGGTCCATTCCTTTATAGCTTTGATTTTATTAGGGTCCAATTTTATGCCTTCTTGGGATATAACGTATCCGAGGTATTTTACTTCTTTCTTTCCAAAGGTGCATTTGGATTTTTTTGCATAGAATTGATGCTCTTTTAGTAGTGTAAGAACTTTATCCAAATGTTGTAAGTGCTCCTTCCAAGTTTTGTTGTAAATTAAAATATCGTCAAAGAATACTAATACAAACTTCCTAAGATATGGACGAAATAATTCGTTTATAGTGGCTTGGAACGTTGTTGGTGCATTGGTTAACCCAAACGACATTACTTTAAATTCATAGTGACCTTCGTGTGTTCGGAATGCGATTTTTGGTATGTCTTCCAACCTGATTTTGATTTGGTAATACCCTGACCTTAAGTCCAATTTTGAAAAGTATTTTGCGCCATGTAGCTCATCCAACATTTCGTCGATAAAGGGGATTGGGAATTTGTTTTTAACTGTTATTTTGTTTAATCCTCTATAGTCAATGCATAGCTAAATGAACCATCCTTCTTCCTTACCAATACCACTGGAGTAGAATACAAACTTTTACTTTTCGAGATGATCCCACACTTTAAAAGGTCTTGGATTAATCTCTCAATTTTCGTCTTTTGGTGATGTGGATATCGATACGGCGTGATGTTGGCGGGGTCTGACCCTGCTTTGACTTCTATTGTATGCTCAATTTCTCTGTTAGGAGGCATTTTCATAGGCAGGTCTTGAAATACCTTTTCATGCTTCTGAATTAGATCTTGTACCTCTGGTGACTCTTCACTGATTATATTTGTAGATAACATTTCTAATTGGTGACATTGTACTACATAAGTGGGTGCTCCTCTTCGAATCATCTTCATCATCTGAGATGATGATACAATTTGATTCTCTGGTGCTTGGAATCTGTGTAATTTGTATGTCTCGCCTCCCCAGTTAAATCTTATGAACTGTACTTGATGGTTGGTAGCGTAAGTGCCAAGAGTTTGTAGCCATTGGATACCTAGGGCCACATCTACTCCACCTAATGGTATAGTGAAGAACGGAGTTTCTAAATTAAAGTCTTGAATCTGCAATTTGACCTTATGGCATTTCCCTACCTTTTCAATCTTCTTACTATCAGCTACCATTACCTTCATGTTTGGTAAGGGAAATGAGAAAATGTTGAGTCTCTTTGCCACTACACTGTTCTTCTTTATATGTCCTTTCAATTTTAGAGTCTGAAGTTGTGATATACCTGTCATAGCTGATAATGACACTCGCGGAATACTTCCATCATCTAATTCTGGAGAGAATTCTGCGGTATCTTCTGTTTCTTCTATGTCAGAATCCTCACTATTTGAGTCATTAGTTGCTTCATAGTTATATAGGTTCTTTGATTCTTTTCCTTTAGCACACCTATGTTTAGGGTCCCACTTCTCACCACAGCCTTTGCATTTGCGTTATTTTATCCTTTGTATTTCCACATTAGATTTTTCACCTTCACGATGATGTGGTGGAACATATCTCATATTATTTGAATCCACAGACTGGGGCATTCTTCGTCTCGAATATACTTTTTCCGGTTTTGACCACAGTATTTGTTCAAATTTCTTTTCAAAAGTTTTTGCTTTTTGTCTTGCTACTTCTATTGACGTAATGTCATGAAGGTCAAGTTCTACTTGTAGATGAGTTTTAAGTTCAGAGATGTATTATTGAATTAGACGAGATTCTGATAACCCAGGTACTCGTGTTACTAAAGTCTCCCATTCTCGAGTGTACTCATCCACACTTCCTTTTTGTCGTAATTTGATGAGTGTTGAAAAGAACTCTTCTTCCCTTACACCTTGGAATCTTTTAAAGAATGCATCTTTAAATTTTCTCCAGCTGATTACGATTGTCGTCTTCTTTCTCCACATATACCAATTATATGCTTTTCCTTCCATTTTCATGGAAGCATGCCTAATCTTTTCGTCATCATTGTCGATGTCGTAAATCTCGAAGTATTCTTCTACTTTATTCAACCACGCAACACTGCATTTTTCGTTCCCATCAAATTTAGGCATCTCGACTTTTGCCTTTCGTTGATATGTTGCTAACGGTGGAGCGAAAAGAGGGTGTTGATTGTTGAAGGCATCCCAGAGTTGCTTATTTGAAAAAGTCGCGTTATTATTTCCTTGATGGGGTGTGGCTGATTTTTTTGGAGATTCTGCTTTTTCGTGAGAATCTGCTGACTTTGTTGAATCTGATGAATTGTACTCTTGATTACCTCCATCATCTTGGAATAGTTGTTCGGGTGTAACCTTCGTCCTTCCACACAAGGTGTTTAGCAATGCTAATGTTTGATTATGATTCATTTCGGATTGGATCTGGTTCTTCCCAAGCTGTAATTCTATCCGATTTGTCGTATCCTGAAGTTTCTTGATATCATCGGAATGCCCGATAAATTTACTTTCAAGATCGACTAATTTTTTGTTGAAATCATCGGAGTGGCTAGTAATCCTATTCTCCAAGTCAATCAATTTTTTACTAAAATTGGGCATTGACATTGACGACATTGAACGAGTTTGTGGGGGTGTATATTTGTCCGCCAGCTTAAATATATTTTTTTTTAAAATAATTAAATTAAATTAATTAATTAAATTATATATATATTGTTATAGTTTTTAAACTATATAATATTTATATATATAAATAAATTATATATATCGTGTATAATATATTTTATGATATATAGTTCTAATCTCCGTGGATAATTACGACTAATTACAACCCAGTGAACCGTCGCAACTCAATGAACCCATTTGTGGTTGACTCTATTTCAACCAAAGTAAAAGACAACTGCGTTGGGGATTGCGGCAGAGGGACGGTTGGTTGGCAATCGCAGGGGTCGAGGGTTTCGGTGGTGGACCACGCCAGTGGAGGATGGAGAAGCGAAGGTCACGGAACTCTAAATGCGGCTGAGTGTGTTTACCAAGTACGACGACAGCAGCATGGATTGTATGGGCAGTGTGGTGGAGCAGAATATGTGGGCGTAAAATGTGAATGTGATGAGATGGAAGGTCGACGCGGCTGAGGGTGAGGAAATCAATGGCAACAGATCAATAGAGCCCGAGGAGCGAACTCACTCTGATACCAAATGAACCACAAAAATTAGCTATTGACAACCATGATAAAATATTTTATTAATAATTGAATATATGATGATTCCATTTTGTGAGAGGCCCTAGCTATATACTGCCTTAGGTGCCTCTTGGTGAACGGGCATGATCTTTGATCATGCCTTTTGCCTAATAATCTATAACTAACTAATTTTTACATAACAACAGCCTACACAAATAAAAACTGTGGAAACTAAATATAGCACAGGAGAGAAATAAACATCACACACATCTACACTGTTATTTTTGGACAAATGTCCCTGGAAAAACCCAGTGTGGGAAAACCGATGCAATGGCTAAGAGTTTGTATTATTAAGTAGTAGTAAATCTGAGTACAATTCGTCTGATGCTCGACTGACTATTCGATACAGAGAGAAACTGGACAAAAATAATAGTGAGATGATCTAACCCTGTCACTGGAAGAATCGATATTGATCTGCACTGGAGATGAGCCTTTGCGCTACCTCTGTGCAGTTCTGCATCAAGCCTACATAGTCACTGCAGCTGGGTTTCGCTGCACCTCATTCTGATCCTCTACTGACTGGAAACTTCAGCTCTTAGGCCTCTTGATCTCACACCCCAGCTTCTGGCTCTAGAACTCGACTTCCTCAATAGAATTTTGATCTCCCTCTAAAGCTCTGCGTTGCCACAACATACCTCTACGTGGCCCTGCGGCAACCTTTCTAGACGTCTCTCTGCCCTCTCTGCCTTGTACTCTCCAGCCCAGGGAAACTTCCCTGTGAATACTATCCTTGCCCCTCATTGCCAGAAATCACTTCGAATCTCTCTCTGGCAACTACTGCGCTGCTCTCTTCAGAAATTCGATCTCTGATCTCCCTCAATGTGTTTTCCAAATGCCCATCGATGTCCTTTTTATAATCCTCCAGTTGAGTAATCAATGGCCCAGATTAGCATCTAATCAATGGCTCAGATTATTTGGACTCGATCTTCGTATTCTTCTAGATGTTTCACCCACAGTTAGATTAAGAACCTTTAATTATTTTAATTTCCTAAGTTTAGACTTAGGAACCCATTAAAAATAATTAATTATTTTAATAAAACTGTCTCCGTGTGGAATTTCCCAAAACAATTTCCGGGTATTGTGGAATGCATGTGTCCAAGCCTCCCTACAAATTTTGAGGCTTAGAGCACATCCGATGCTACCAGAAATCAACAAAGACATGATTGCAACTGATGTGGAGTCATTGGCAGCAAATTGGAGGGCATACCAATCATTGGGACATGGCATTCATGCATCCCTCTCTCTTTGGGAGTTCTGTGAACTAAGAGATGTGCACAAATCAATGGGAATTCAATGGAATTATGCAAGGATGATGAGGAGGATTAGGGAAAAAAATGAAAAGGTAGTTGAAGGGGCCATGGTTGGTGTTATCACATTTTTAGTCTATAATTTTTTGAAGTGCTAACAACGAGGGTGTCAGCATAAATTTGTAATAAATAGGTTTAAAACACTGACAACGGGAGTGTCAGCGTTACTGATGTTTTGAAAATTTAAAAAATGCACTGACAATGGGAGTGTTAGCATTATCGTGTGTCTAAATAAAAAAGAAAGGGAAATTGCGTTGACAACAGGAGTAACAACGCATTTTTGTAAAAATGGTTAGTGAAAACTTTGTTTTTCCTGTACAACACAGTTATTTCGGGCATGCTTTCCAAACAAATGAGAACGAAGTTCTCAAAACCGAAAGAGGTTTTTGTTCTAAATGGACCCATTTAAGAAAACCTCTCTCGGTTTTCTAAAAGCTAACACTTTTTTGGATTTAAGAAGGGATCACTGGACCCTATTTTTTAGGATTTCATGAGGAAAAAGCTCATGAACAATTGTTGACTTGGATGCCACCTCACCAAAGTCGACTTGCTGATCCTTATCTCCATCCATGACTCCAACAACAGTATGATCTTTAGGTACAGATAAGTTTGGAAAGTTATACTTTTATTATTGGATTATTGTAATTATTTTTGAGCTAGAAACCTGTTTAAGTTATTGTATTGTTTATATAAGCAAAGACAATAGAAGAAGTAAGGGTTGGTGTTTATTTGAAAATTGAGATATAACATCCTTGTGTATTTTTTAGCAGGTCATTAATGAAAACAATCTTCATGAGCATTTACAGAAATTCTTGTGTTGTATTTCCCTTTTTGTCTTTTGCTTTGTTTTATATTTCCTCGTGTCGAAAATTCACTGCATGAGATTGGGATTCATATTTTATGCTCCTATTTCTTTATTTCTTAGGCATTAATATTTGTTTTTTTTGTAGCAGCGAATGTGTTCTAGCCATGAAATTTTGTTGAGAGGATAGAATACATGAGATCTCCAAAACCCTGAAATCGTTTCTGGAAATTCCACCTAGAAATGACTTAATTAGATTATTAGTCATTTTTTTAAATATTTCCTTAGTCTAAACTTAGGGAATATTAGAATTAATTAAGTTAAGGAGTGAATGTTCTAGAAACTCATGGAGATCGATAGGGAAATAATCTAGACCATTGATTATATTTTAATCTTTTTTGTTGGTGCTCCAACAAAAGATTATAAGAATAAGTCGATGGGTAGATGGAGAACACACAAGTGCAGTTACTTAGTTGCTCAGGGAGATCGATTTTCTCAATGGGTAAATTCAAGAAGAGACAGCGTGAGGAGAGACACAGTCCACTAGGGCACTGCGCAGAGGGTGACGTAGAGACACCAACATATGGGCAGAGGGTACATCTCGGGGTCAGGGAGTTGCTGTGGAGAGTGAGAAATTTGTTGCTAAATTTCTCTCTATATTTTTCCTTTGTCTTGCTGTCTGAATTCTTGTACATGAATTACTGCTAAAAGATTAATAAAGAAACCCCCATCTGTTGCACCGGTTTTCCCGCATTGGGTTTTTCCGGGGACAATTGTCCAAAAATAACTGTGTCAATATCTTTATGTGTGTGCTAGAATTTCTCTAATTTTTCAGCATTTATTTTTCTTCCGCACTATCTGTTTTGTGAAGGCTGTAGTGTATATGTTGCTATAGTTTCCATAGGAAACTGCAAATAGTTTGTTTAATTAATTTAACAAATATAAGAATTATTATAAGTTTTTGCAGTAGGATTCCGCGTTTCGAAATTTTCACATGGTATCATAGCTTAGATAGAAGCCAGAGAGCTCAGTTGCAAAGAGGAGAAGGAGATTTGTAGCACTGTGTAAGCAGGTGCTCTAAAGCCCAGAGGCTGTGTACTCCCCTTGGCCAGGAGGGTCAATTTTTGAGGAAAAGTCTATTTCTCTAAGAGAGTTGACGGAAAAATTATATTTTCCAGATTGAGGATTGCCAAAGGCAGAGGGGGTAGCAGTATTTCTTTGCAGAGTAGATTTCCAGCTGGGACGTAGTATTTTGCAGTAGCAAAATCAATGTTAGGAAGGAAAGGATAAATAACACAGAAAATCGTGGATAGAATCAACAATCAGGAAACCTCAGAATAATCTTCCAGGTTGGAGGATGAGTTTGCATGCTTGTCAAGTTTGACATCATCTGGTGTTTGGTATATTGATAGTGGTGCTTCAGCTCATATGACATGAGTTAGAGAATATTTCTCTAGCTATCAAGAGGAGCAGATTCTAGATCACTATGGGCAACAAAACTAAATGTACTCTAGTAGGGCAAGGCACCATAGAATTTCAGATAGAAACAGGAACTAACACCAACGCTACAAATGCACTGCATGTGCCAGGATTGGATGTGAACCTAATTTTAGTTTCCTAGTTACAGGACAAGGGGTACGATGTACACTTCGTGGGGATGAAAGTGTATGTCAAACACTCTAGCTGGAAGAAGGTGAGACAAATTGGAGCTGAGAGCAACAGGTTATATAGTTTGTAGCTTGATTCTCCAATGGCACTGATAGACAACGATAATAGCAGTGGGAAGGAGTTGAACGAACTATGGCACAGAAGGATGGGACATTTACACAATGGAGCACTTAGGATGCTTAGAGAAACTGTAACGTGAGTTCCAGTTCTTAGTACAAAGCACGATGATGTATGTAGAGGGTGCATACTTGGGAAGTATGCAAAGGCATCATTTCCTAGCAGTGACAGTAGAGAAAATGGCGTGTTGGGATTGATACACTCAGATATTTGCGGCCCTATGACCACTAGAGCTCTTAGCGGTGGCAAATATTTCGTCACCTTTATTGATGATCATTCTAGGAAGACCTGGATCTATTTCTTAAAGACCAAAGATGAGGTCGTTGATCGGTTCAGAGAGTTCAAAGCTCTCGTAGAGAATGCGACAGGGAAAAAGATCAAGGTGCTACGTTTACATAATGGTGGAGAATACACAGATAAAGACTTCAGAGACGTCTGCGCGAAGGAAGGCATCAAAAGAGAATGGGCAGCTCCATATAATCCTCAGTCGAATCGAGTAGCAGAGTGAACGAACAAAACCATAGTTGGCGCTGTAATGGCTATGATGTATGACCAGGATTTGCCTAGATTTTTATGGGCAGAGGCATGCAATACAACGATGTACATTCAAAATAGAACACCTCATAGAGCATTGGGGAAGAAAACACCAGAGGGGGTCTTCACAGGAAAGAAGCCTGAAGTAAGTCATTTGAGGATATTCGGGAGTGTGTGGATTACTGCCACATACCAGATGAAAAGCGCAGTAAATTGGATCAGACTACAGAGAAGGGGTTCCTCGTAGGGTATAGCGAGACCTCAAAGGCATACAAGATCTACATTCTTAGTAGCAGGAAGATTGTAGTGAGGCAAGATGTAAAGTTCATGGAAGATAGAGCTTTCAGAAGATCTCGAGAAATGTCTGCAGGTGATCAGTCAAGAGAAGTTTCGTTAGTCCAACAGCAGGGACAACAAGTGGGACAAGCAGGAGGACAGTCACAGGAGATCCATGGAGTTCTCAGCAGACGGAGCAACAAGAACATGAGGAACTGATTGAACCTCCCACCACCAGTGGTAGAGCCGGTAGGGAAGTGCGTCAAACATTGAGGGATGCAGAGGAGTTTGTCGGAGCTCCTAGGACAGACAAGAGACAACGCAGGCAACCTGACAGATATCAAGCTTTGGTAGCTCAAGTCACAGAACCCATCTTTTAGGAAGCCGCACAACATCAGGTGTGGGTGGATGCCATGGTAGAAGAATACAATTTTATCATGGCAAATGATGTTTGGGAGGTAGTGCCTAGACTAAAAGACAAATCAATTGTAGGTTCTAGATGGATTTACAAGATCAAGTACGCTGCAAATGGCAGTGTAGAGAAGTACAAGGCTAGATTCGTGGTGAAGGGGTATGCACAAAAAGAAGGGATAGACTATGAGGAGACCTTCGCCCCAGTTGCCATATATACCTCTATTAGATCCATTATATCCCTAGCAACGCGGTTGGGATGGGAGATTCACCAGATGGACATCGAGACAACATTCTTGAATGGGGTGATAGAAGAAGAGGTGTATATAGAGTAGCCTAAAGGCTTCGAAGCTCATGATAAGTACACTCATGTATGTAGGTTGAAGAAAGTCGTATGCAGGCTCAAACAAGCACCCAGGACGTGGTATGGTCGAATTGTCAGTTATTTGCAGCAGTTGGGATTCATCAAGAATGATGCAGTTCCCAATCTGTACTATTTGATGGTGGAGAATGAGCCTCTTATTCTTGTTTTGTATGTAGATGACTTGTTTTTGACAGGATCATTAGAGCTCATAAAGGACTGCAAAAGGAACTTTGAAGCAAAATTTGACATGAAAGATATGGGGTTGATGCACTATTTTCTAGGATTGGAAGTATGGCAGAAGAATGGGGAGATCTTCCTTGGGCAAGGGAGATATCCTACGGATATTTTGAAGAGATTCAGAATGCGGGATTGTCGACCCATGATGACGCCCATGGTCATCAATTGGAAGAAGATAGATGCATCAGGGGACAAGGAAGTCAACCCCACCTTGTACAAACAATTCATTGGGTCGTTCATGTATCTGGTTAACACTAGGCCAGACATTTGTTTCATTGTCAATACCCTTAGTCAATTCATGGTAGAACCGAAAAGGGTACATTGGGCAGCAACTTGGCACATTCTTAGATATGTGCGTGGAACAATTGGATATGGGTTGAAATATACTCGAGGAGATGACGTCAAATTATGTGATTTCACAAATGCAGATTGGGCAGGTAGTTCAGTGGACAGGAAAAGTACCTTCGAGTATTGCTTCAGTTTTGGATCAGGGATGGTCCCGTGGTGCAGCAGGTAGCAAAATTCAGTAACATTGAGCTCAACAAAAGTTGAATTTATGGTAGCCAGCACAGCTACGTGCGAAGCTATATGGCTTAGGAAGTTGTTCGTGAGTTTCTTCAGGAAGAAGATGTGAGCGACTAGTGTTTACTGTGATAACCAGAGTTGCATAAAACAATTTTAGAATCCAGTGTTTCATGATAGGTCGAAGAACATTGATATCAGATGTCACTTCATCAGAGACTTTGTTTAGCGTTGAGCAGTCCAGTTGCAGTATATTCCTACAGGAGATCAGGTAGCAAACATACTCACGAAATCTCTAGGGAGAGCTAAGTTCATCCAGTTCAGGGAACAGATGGGTATGGTGGAGAACCCGTTTCAGTAGCAGAAACAGATGGATTCTCAGTTGTAGCAGTAACAAATGAGAAGGAGTAGTTGTAGTTGGAAGCAGTACAATAGGGTCAGCAGCAGCACAGATGCAACGCATATCAGAGTTGCGCAGTAGTTGATGGGTAGTAGTAGCCAGGCATCAACAGCATGACAAGAGGTGATGCAAGGATAGTGTGTTGTGGAAGCACTTGTAGTGCTAGAACACTTTCCTCGCTAAGAGGGAGTGTTAGTTTTTGTAGCATCAGATGTGTTCTAGCCATGAAATTTTGTGGAGAGGCTAGAATACATGAGATCTCCAAAACCCAGAAATCATTTCTAGAAATTCCACCTAGAAATGACTTAATTAGATTATTAGTCGTTGTTTTAAATTTTTCCTAAGTCTAAACTTAGGGAATACGACTAATTAATTAGAATTAATTAAGTTAAGGTGTGAATGTTCTAGAAACCCACACAGACCGACGAGGGAATAATATGAGCCATCGATTATGTTTTAATCTTGGCTCTTCGTGCTCCAACAAAAGATTATAAGAAGAAGGCGATGGGTGGAGAACACACAAGTACAATTACTCAGTTGTCCAGGCAGATTGATTTTCTCAGTGGCTGAAGTTCAGTAGAGGAGATAGAGCCAGAGGGTTAGTTGTAAGAGAGAGAGAGAGAGAGAGGGTATCCGCAGTGGTTCGGGAAGTGCAGGACGAATTCAGGAAGCGACAGCATGAGGAGAGACGCAGTCCACTAGAGCATTGCACAGAGAGTGATGTAGAGACACCAACATATGGGCAAAGGGTCCATCTCATGGTTAGGGAGTCGGTCTGGAGAGTGTGAAATTTGTTACTAAATTTCTCGTAGTATTTTTCCTCCATCTTGCTGTCCAAATTCTTGTACATGAATTACTGCTGAAAGATTAAAAAGAAACCCTCGTTTGTTGCGTCAGTTATCCCGCATTGGATTTTTACGGGGACAATTGTTCAAAAATAACTGTGTCAATATCTTTATGTGTGTGCTAGAATTTCTCTAATTTTCTACTTTTATTTTTCTTCTGCAGTATTTGTTTTGTGAAGGCTGCAATGTATATGTTTCAATATTTTCTATAGGAAACTGCAAATAGTTTGTTTAATTAATTTAACAAATAGATGAAATATTGTCAGTTGCTGCAGTAGGATTCCAAGTTTCAGAATTTTCATAATAATTGTTGTTCACTTAACCCTTACATTAATTTCCTTCATCTTACTCTAAAACACTTAAGTGTCAAAGGAATCACTGCTACCCTTCTTTTGTGTTTTGCTCATCGAAACTGTGTTTATATAAAACCTGATTGGGTTAGACTCCATGCACAATGGTAGTATTTTCACATAGACCAACCAAATTTCAATCATTCTTCGATAAATCTAGCCATAAGATTCAATGGCAAACCTTCTACTACCGTGACCTTGAGTAGTAGAGTTTAGGGAGAGATCCCTCTCCAGGTTGAAGGGCCATCTTTCAACCTCAAAGAGGTTTGAGGTTACCTTAGAGGTTTTTCCCGCAGCTAGGGTTTCCTCTAAGAGATAACATTTTGGCGCCATTGTTGGGGATCTAACTTGGGTCATATTTTTCCCAAATGATTTTATTGTGTAAGATCAAATCTTTGAGGGCAAACAAAGATTTGTATATTAGTTTTGGCTGCAAGGTGTTTGCTCTGGTGACTCCATTTTCAAGAATCCAGAGTTAGAAGCTTCCATGGCGACTCCATTGTCAGAAGGATTAATAGCTCAAATGATTCAATGGTTATTTCACTAGGCCAATGAAGAACTCAGACGCTTCTGCTATTGTTTTAAAGTATGCAAGTTTAGATTTTACAGTTATTCCTGGTTTTCCTAATCATCTACCCAAAGATGAATATTTTCTGAGAAATGGGCCAAAATTTAGTGGTGATGATTTGAGCTTGACTTTGAAACATATCTCAATTTTTCGTGACTTTTACTGATGTTCTTAAAGTCAAGTGTGAAGATATATACATGATATTATTTTATGATTCATTCCAAGGGAAGTGCAAAAATTGGATTGAATGTTTTTCTGCGAAATCCATAACATCCATAACAAGCTTTTGGGTTATTTTCTTGGAAAGATGGATGGAGAGAAAAGAATTTGTAGATCATGTTTCCATTCAAGGTTTTAGAGAATGGAATGATGGGTATACTGATGGCGAAGTGGATAAATTTTTTTCTACATTTTTGTCCTCTTAATTAAAGTAATACAAATGTTGCTTAGAAGAAAAGATTCATTTCTTAGAAGAGTATTCCAAGGAAATTCAGATAGAGCTTGTAATCTTCGAAAATCAACAAATTTTTCCATATCAAGATCATTCTTTTGGAATTTCTTCTCAACACCAACGAAAAGACATATTGCTTCCCTTTGTTATTGCGAGTGGGGAATTTTCTGTTTTGGATTTATGAATTTGAAATAGAAAACATGCATGAAAAGTTCAACCATGATAATCAAATTACATAATACATTGAAGATCAAGAAAGATATGGCATCTATGACTTTGATGATCCTGTAGCCATTTATATTGAAGAGTTTTTTAGTGCAAATTTTCAACCATGGTTTCAATGTGAAGATCAAGTTTATTCTGAGCTATCACTATATTGTCAAGTTTTTCTTTTAATCAAGTATAATCAAGGAGTCTGGTTTTCAAATTAGATGTTAGATTCATTGCATTGGGAGTTTCATATAAATTGAAGAAAGATAGAGTCAACTGGTTAGAATAGGAATAATGTACATAAATAAGCTCACAAGACGAAGCATCCTTTCATTTTGGCATTTCAGTTTTTGGTTTTCAGCAATTGGTGTTTAGGTTGAAATCAGAGTTCGAGTGTGGATTCGATTGTGATAAGTAATTTTCAGCTTTCAAATTGCAGTGTAGTTTTCAGTTTGCAGTTTCACTATGGACGTCAGTGTGGTACAGTTTACAGGTTGTAGGGTTAATGGTTGGGAGCTTCCCAATGGATCAGGCTTTTGGTCTATGGGATTCTTGCTGCCATCGATGATCGACAACATCTCCGTGAAGCCAACTATTATCACATTTTTTAGTCTATAATTTTTTAAAGCGCTGACAACAGGAGTGTTAGCGTCAATTTGTAATAAACATGTTTAAAATGTTGACAATGAGTGTCAGTGTTATTGAAGTTTTGAAAATTTAAAAAATGCGTTGACAACGAGAGTGTCAGCGTTACTTAAGTTTTGAAAATTTTAAAAATGCGTTGACAACGAGAGTGTCAGCATTATTGTGTCTGAAAAAAAAAGGGATATTGCGCTGACAATAAGAGTAGAAATGCATTTCTGAAAAAATGGTCAGTTAAAACTCTGTTTTTTTCTTGTACAACACAGTGATTTTGGGCACGCTTTTCAAAAAAATGAGAACAAAGTTTTCAAAACTGAAAGAGGTTTTTGTATGCAACAGACCCATTTAAACAAACCTCTCTCAGTTTTCTAATAGTTATCACAATTTTGGATTTTCTAAGGGATCATTGGACCCTATTTTTCAAGATTTCGTGAGGAAAACGCTGATGGACAGTTGTTGACTTGGATGTCACCTCACCAAATTCGACTTTTTGATCCTTATCTCTAGCCATGACTCTGGCAACAACATGATCTTTAGATGCAGATAGGTTTGGAAAGTTTTATATGCATGTACCTAAGAAATTTATACTTCTATTATTGGATTACTGTAATTATTTTTACGCTACAAACTTGTTTCAGTTATTGTATTGTTTATATAAGCAAAGCCAGTAGAAGAAGTAAGGGTTCGTGTTTATTTGAGATATAGCATCCTTGTGTATTTTTTAGGAGATCATTAATGAAAACAATCTTCATGAGCAGTTAAAGAAATTCTTGTGTTGTATTTCCCACTTTGTCTATTGCTTTGTTTTATATTTCCTCATGTCTGGAAAACCGAATGTATGAAATTGGGATTCATATTTTATGTTCTTGTTTCTTTATTTCTCAGGCATTAATAATTGTTGTTCACTTAACCCTTACATTAATTTCCTTCATCTTCCTCTAAATCAATTAATTGTGAAAGGAATTACTACTACCCTGCTTTTGTGTTTTGCTCATCGAAACTGTATTTGTATAAAACCTGATTGGGTTAGACTCCATGCCCAATGGTAGTATTTTTACATAGCCCAACCAAATTTCATGCCCAATGGTAGTATTTTCACATAGCCCAACCAAATTTCAATCATTCTTAGATAAATCTGGCCATAGGACTCAATTGCAAACCTTCTACTGCAGTGACCTTGAGTAGTTGAGTTTAGGGAGAGATCCCTCTCCAGGTTGAAGGGTCAACTTTCTGATTTGAAGTGGAGCAGATTAGTAATGTTGTGCCAATTCTCCATTCAGAATAAAACCCAAGATGCCTATCATTTGCTTATCAAGTGCTTAAGGATTCACCATTTTTGCTTAATTAACTAATTCCCATGAGAGTTTCTTATGTAAATGTTATAAACAATTTAACATAAAACATATGCTGAACAACAGCAAAATAACAACAAAGAACATCAAAATACAACACACAACACAAAGATTTGATGAAGAGTTCACCCCTCCTGGGCTACGTCTCCTTGGTCCAGCTTCCAATGCTTGGGCCTCTCTATTATGCTCAAAATTACAACAAACATGTGCTTACGATGCTCAAATGCCTTTGAAACCAATCTCAATGAGTTTAAAATACCCAAAAATGGCTATCTAGCCTCTTTTTGCATCCAATGTGGATAAGAACTGAAGAAGTTATGACCTCTCCCAGTTCTCCCACAATTTGTTCAACAAATTCCCCTTTTCCGGCCACTAACCATCAAATTAGCCCCAAAATCCGCTAACTGGGTTCATTGCACGACGAGCCATAACCTGTCGGTCAAGTCTTATCGCAAATTGCAATCGACAAATGCTACAGGCTTATGGTCCGTGAATAAAAGCAAATGATTTGCGATTGCAATACAGTAGACCCGACGGGAGTATAAACTGGAACCTATAGTGGCACCGCATCTGGGAATTATTGCATTTTGCAATCGGTGGGATACCATGAGTAACAATATGCAAGTCTGCCCTATTGCGATATGCGATTGCGATATTGCATCACAACTCGAACTCGCTGGGGACTGATTTTGAAACGTCTTCCCTTCGTGGATCTGCGATTGCGATTTATCGCATCGCATCCCTTCTTTGCTCAGGGACCAATTCTGTATCAACTTTCTGCCTACGATTGTGATTTGCGATATGCAGGGGCCAATGGCGGCCTGCCACTTGGCACCTCCTCATTCACTGGAGGACCTGCCACGCCATGTTATCCAATCTGGCCATGTAGGCAAATGAAACTTGAACTTTGACTTACTCTAACTTCTACATACAAGCTCGGATTTGAGTGTCGTTCACACCATTGGAATCAAAATGATGAGCTTTTCAATCTGAAGCTAAGTTTAATAAAATTCTGACATTTTGATTTTTTAGCATAATTTTGAGCCCTTGATCACTTTCATCCTCAAAGAGGTTCAAGGTTACTTTAGAGCTTTTTCCCGCAACTAGGGTTTCCTCTAAGAGATAACAATTGGCAAGGGGATAGTTGAGCATACACCTGTTGATGAGATGCCGACAATTGATGAGGTACCCAGGGATGTGACTGAGTTTTCAGGTAGCAGTAGCACACCACAAGTTGATGAGGTGTCAGGAGAAATCTCCACCGTTGATGAGGAGTCGATAGGTACAATGGCATGTGCGTCTATGAAAAAGCCTCAGGACGAAAGCCAACTATAGCTGACTGGTGAGCATCTCTTACATGTCTGGTTGTCTATGGAGGAACAGTTGGAGGCTCATGTTGATCCCATGATGGAGTAGGACGAGCAGTCATATTTTGGGCCAACCACCGATTTAGAGCAGACAAATGCACAGACCATTAGCAAAGTCACAGTACTTCTAGACAGTGGCTCCCTTTGGATTAAGATAAATGGGGCTTACAACATTTATAGGCTACCTTTGCACAATGGAGAGAGAGATGCAAAGTCACTTCGATCTGCGGATCTAGAAAGGATCAGGTGCGGATCTGTGGAGGTTTGGGCGTGTATCCACCGCAGATCGCAAGCAGATTCGAGAGAAGTTGCATGGTTCACTTTGTTCCGTTGGGCTTTTTTTGTTGGAAATTTCAAACTGTTGTGTGAGGAACTACACTTTCCGAACACTCCCCAAGTGCCCCTTGATGCTCACTAATGGTAATGCTAGATTCTTAAAGTAAATGTGACATTCTCTTTTATCTTTCATTTCCATCCTTTTACTTAAATTTTTAACATTACCATTAAATGACTCAGGATATTTGAGAGTGGTTCCAACTTCCAACCTCATCAGACTTAGATGGAGAAAATAGAATTTCATATCCCATTCGAAATTCAAAAGGCTTAATATTTTTTAGGATCAATGTGATTGTGGTGTTTCATTGGATTATATCATGTATGAGGGCATGTGATTGTCATTTAATCAAGAGCACCAAGCCCTATATGTACCCCAGTGTTGGCGTTGTTGATTGTTGAACTCCTTTGTCATGGCCTTAGCAATTATGTACCCTTCACTCAAGTCAAAATCATTGATTAGGTGTGTTAAGCTTTCTTTACAATATTATAAGGCTTGGATTAAGCTGTTTGATAAAAATTAGGCAATGTTGACTAATATCCCTATAGAATTGAAGTAGAGGCAAAGGCTAAACAAGAGAAGAGGAATCTAGATTCTAGATAGTTGATGCTGGAATAATTAATCATTGATGTACAATGGATGCCATATCTATCTTGATTTATGTAAAAATATGCATGGTTTCATGTCTTCTACAACTAATTTGGTATTTTGGATATTTTTTTAATATGAATGAAATATATATATATATAGTAGACGTTCACTTCCTAGATTTTTTGGAAATGACGCTTCCGTATCCCTGCTTCCAAAAAACATCCCTGCTTCGTTCGTGCTTTGTGCAACGTTTGTTCTAAGCATGACCATGATTTATAGAACCTCAAGCTTCTTCCCCAAGGTAGAACTTGCACTATTGTCCAAGTCCTGAATAGTCTCTACTATCAGTGTGAAAACTCTCCTCATAACATCATCATTGTAAGGAGGTATAGGTGCAGTCAACCTCATAATGTTACTGAGACAGGATGCAACTAGAAGTTTGACCCCTTCACAAAGTTCCCTCAAGAACTTGTGTTTTATGAAAGCAAGCATAGCTGGTTCTAGATCCCAAACTAGTTTCTTCCCTTCTAATTGGTTCACTTTGGAAAGGAGTGCATCTAGTTCATCTAGTTTAGAAAGGATTTTCCATGTGACACTCATGTGCTTCAAATTTGTCCCAAGTGCAAATATTTTGTGTCCCAACTCATGTCTTTTTTGATGTTTTTCTTGCTGTAACAAAGTGAGTACCCCCTTGGAAAGGGATCTGCTGATTTCTGTTGCTAGTTTATTAAGGGAGTTCATTAAGTTTTGATCCATGTTTAGCTATGATAAGGAAGCTGTTGTTTCCTGAGTTTGTTGAATTTCTCAGCGAAGTGTTTTGACAAATAGTTTCATGACAAACTGTTGTAGGTCGTGATTTTATAGTTTTGCCTCAAATGATGTTTGCAGAGTTCATTGCAAAAATAATGTGAAAATTTCTAATACGAAATTCTACTGCAGTAACTGATTTCTCCTACTTATCTTCCACAATAAGTTATTTACAAAACCCTTAAGTAAACATTAAAATAAATTCTACTGTAGTTATCACATAATAGCATAGAGAAAATAACAATGATATACAAGCAAAATAATTAATCACATCAACACAATTATTTCTGGACAATTGTCCCTGGAAAAACCCAATCAGGAAAACTGGTGCAGTGGATGATGGTTTATTTATTAATATTCAACAACAATCTCTTTACAAGGAATGATTCTATAGAATATTGAGACACTTCTGAGATAAACACCTGAGACAATTTTCCTCCTCTACCCGGAGAAGTTCTGACACCTTGGAGACCCTCTATCCTTCTCTGCGTCACTTCTGCGTGAGGCCTGCATGAGGATTGCATCTCCAGCTGCACTGTCTCTCTAATCTTCCATCTGCACTGTCTCTAGGATGCTTTGCGTCACCTCCTCCTCAGTGTCTAACTGATGCTGATGCCCTCCTCTTCCTTCACCCTGCAACTCTCCCTCTGAAATCGAACTCCTTCTCCTTGAGAATTGATTTCCCTCGGGTTACTGAGTATTTGCCTGGTGTATCTCCAAATGACTCTCAAGTCTTCTATCATACATTTCCTGTTGATGAATCAACAACCGAAATTAAGTCCCTAATCAATGGTTGAGATTAAAACATACTTGATCCTCGTCTCTTAGAAGCTTTTCACCCATATCTTTATTAATACCCATTAATATTTTTATTTTCCTAAGTTTAGAAATAGGAACCCCATTAAAAATATTAATTATTTTAATAACTCATCATTTGGGTGGAATTTCTCCAAACTTTTTCTGGATCTTGGAGATCTCATGTGTTCTATCCCCTCTACAAAATTTCGGAGCTAGATCACATCTGATGCTACCCAAAATCAACACTGCCCCTTAGCGAGGAATGTGCTCTAACAATGCTCCCAAATAGAAGCATCACATTAATCCATGACATCGGTCCTCTACGCTGCCCATGCTCGGCCTGCTGCCCCTCATCTACTACGTTGCTGCAACTTGTACTGCTACCCATGACATTGTAACTGTCACTGCTACATCTGTACTGCAACTCCCTTTGAATATTCTGCATCATGCTGCCCATAGCACTACCACTGCTAACTGTTGCACTGCAACTCCCTATACTATCCGCTTCTGCTACTGAAACGGATTCTTAACCAACCCCATCTTCTCCCTGAAATAAACAAACTTTGTTCTTCCTAGAGCCTTGGTGAGAATGTCTGCCACCTGTTCTCCTGTCGGGGCGTGCCTTAATTGTACTGCCCCTCGTTGGACACAGCCTCTGATAAAGTGACACTTGATGTCAATGTGCTTCAACGGATCATGAAAAACTGGATTTTCAAAGAGCTTCATGCAACTCTGATTATCACAACAAATATTGTTCTCTTCCATCCTTCTCCTGAATAGATTCACAAGCAATTTCCTAAGCCATATGGCTTCACATGAAGTTGTGATAGTTGCCATATATTCGGCTTCAGCTGAGCTTAGAGCTATGGATTTTTGTTTCCTGCTACACCAGGAGGTCATTCCCAATCCAATGTTGAAATAGTACCTAGTGATGGGTACATAGATACACCTAGCATGATGCAGGAGTCACCCTTGTTGGAGATTCCTTTGAATTCTCTAGCTAACACCTTGGGGAAGAGAGTAGAGCATACACTCATAGCGCCATCCATTGATAAGGTGCTAGGAGACACAGATGTATCCACTGTTGAGGAGGTGCCATCCATTGTTGAGGTATCCATTGATGAGGTGTTCACAGTCGTGTCCGAGTTGTTAGGTGATACCAGCTCACAGGAGATTGATGAGGCTCCAGGAGATACAGTGGTATTAGATGATGGTCACCCACAACAGTTTCATCGGTTCCAAGCCAACCTTCTAGCATTGAAAAGGAAGGTCATGATAGTGTGAGAGACTATTTTGCAATGGAACCAGGAGCTAGAGGGCATGAGAGCAGTTTGTGCCGAGTTGGCGACCTAACTGACTCACATTGGGGAATGGTTGTATTCCCTAATGGTCAAATTAGAGTGCACATTAGAGCATTGGAGCAAACCTCTTCAGACATACATAGATGGGGCTTGTAGCACTAGTAGGTTGCATCTGCACATTGTAGAGGGAGAGACAAAGTCACCTTGACTGATTTTATGTGTTGACCTGGATGGTTAGATGAGGCGACATAAGTTGCGCAGGGTGCAACATTTGCACGATGGAGAGCTTATTCTGTTTATGGGAGTTAGTGCGTCTGATCTCTCTTTTGGGGTTGGATGGTGAGAGATTCTGAGTTGGTACCCGGTGGAGTGGGCTAGTATTATGGAGATGGTAGTAGACCAAGGTGAAGGTTAGTAGGAGCTTCCAGACATTGGGGATACCCGAAGCCTAGACTGGCATTGGGATCCAGGTGGGACTACCTATCATTTACCAGATACGCAAATTGACTACCACATCGGTGGCATAGTTGACCCAATGGTCGACCGCATGCATTTTCTATGGGAGTTTCAGTCAACACCAGGGGCTATTTAGTTTGTGAAGGGATTCCATGGGTTATCTAGTTATGTTGGTTGTACACAGGGTTGCAGGATGATGTGCACACTTTGGCTGGAGATTGTAGGAGGAGGTGGCATTGGCAGGCCACCAGACAGTACCTTGTATGGGGCTGAGAGTTCTCCCCAGTTATGTGGGGCACAGTGGTCACAGAGGAGTAGCACAACATCGCCACTAGTACATAGGGGGATTCATATCTCGTGTCTCTTAGGGAGTATTTGGAGGCAAGGCCCATGCATAAGAGGGTATGGCGATGCGACAGTGGAGATGGTGATACATTAGTGTGCGAGCCAATGCATACTGTCTCAGATTTAGATCATGGCCTGCAGTAGAGTGTAGGAGTATACAACGTTGAGCAGTGATTTCCAGGTGATCATGGAGGTGTATGGCAGGGTGTCGCGGTGCATGGATTTACACCATGGAGTAGGGGTAGCGACTCACACCACATTGGTTTTGTTAGTGGAGTGATGGATGAATTGGGGCATATAGAGCACTCAAGAGTATAGCATGATACAACAGCAGGTAGGGAAAGCTAGTGGTGTACAGGGATAGGTCACGATGTATAATGGCATGTCGAGGAGTACAAAGATACTTGGTGGTATGCAATGGCATATGGTGCGAAACAACAGGCTCTTGGAGCATTGCCTCCTAAAGAGATTGATGGATGGGGACATTAGGCATACCTTTGGTTGTAGTTCACCCAGGATCGACAAGGATTCAGGTGAGTGACACTTGATGGTATCCATGGGGATTCACATGCCTTTTCCTCTTCTACATTGCATGTAGGCACATATGATTTGGTTCTTGTCCCTTGACACTCGATGCATGAGTAGCAAGGGGTAGGGAGCTCACCTGAGATATTTGGATGGGACTCAACGCACAAGGGAAGAGGCTCCTCAACAGTGGCATTGGGTTAGGGCACGAGCTGACAGGTACAGGTTTGGGGAGTGCATGGGTTGTTTTAGTAGTAGCGTATGTTCCACTCCTAGATTCACACTAAGGGAATACATTACACGTTTTGGGCGAGGCACTCAGAGGTATCATGGGAACATATCCAACAGGTGGATGACCTCTCTTGTAGGAGGATGTTTAGGCTCCAGGCAGTATTGGGGTGTGATTTCAGGAGGTAGGATCACAAATTTCACAATGTGGTATGGCAGGCGTAGGGAAGTTTTGAGTACACTAGGTTGATTCATGATATGCAGAGTCTATATATTGATTACATGCAAGGAGTAGAGATGTGGAACAGGAGGGTTCCAACAATCATCAGTGCTATGTTGCAACGGATCTGGTTATGGGATCCAAGGATTTACTTGGTTAACAGGTCACTCCATTTCGTGATGAGCAGGGTCATGGCAGAGGGTGATCTAGCTCACTTTGGAGTTTACTCATGGGAGATCGTTGAGGCCTCCATTGTATGGCGAGGCACATTTTTTGAGTTGCTGCTCAGGATCGGGATTAGTGATGGATGGGTAGATATTGACATCATAGAGATACCTGAACATGATGAGCTTGATCTTCGTCGGTATTTCGCCACCATGTTTCAGGGGAGGAGGATACAATGTGCCCACGACGGGCTTCCCATCAGAGCCATAGTGGCACAGTGGCAGCGTGGTGACACCCTTCTGAGACTACCATGGGACCCAACCATCACAGTACTAGACAACTTAATGACCTTGAGGGATGAGATGGCTACCACACGGGGAGATCATTCAAATCTTCCATTGGGCTTTTGTCACTTGCTGATGGCATGGGGGACTTCATTAGAATGGTCAATTGATCAGCAAGAGGATATCAGGAGAAGACCATGCGGTAGAGATTTAATCCCCATGGGGATTGGATTGTATCTTCAAGAGTTTACTCTTGGAGTGCAGTTGGTGGACTAGTCGACAGAAAAACTTCATGGGGAGTCAGAAAGAGTCATACATTATCATGATGATTTACTTATTGATAGTATGCAGAGGGCTTCTAGTACCTATACCTTGCTGGATAGTGAGCAGAGCAAGGGGTGCTTCACATTCATCAAGATGGCTTGGGATCCGGGTATCGAGATTTGGGTATCGAGGGATTCCTTCATTACCAAACAGTGCAGAGATCAGGGGTGACTCAATGGCACATTTGGGACCCTGGTATTACTGATGGTGATAGCGGTGATCAACAGTCAGAGGGGGCACTTGTTCAAGAATTTCTCGACGACAAGCAATTTTTGGTGGGGAGAACTGTAATATCCCCAATTTTGATTTGCCGCATTAGAGACGATTTTTTGAAGACGAGGAAATTTTGGCATTAGGGCTTAGGAGGGAAAAGGGAAATCACAACTTTAGTGGAGAGTGGGGACCACAAGGAGAGAAAATTCGACCCAAATGAAAATTCGCACTAGTGAGAAGAGAGACAAAAGGGAAGGGGTGTGAATTAGTGGAAGGTGGGGATTGTAAAAATTCAATGATCCTGAATCCTACTGCAGTAACTGATAATATTTCTTCTATTTGTTAAATTACTTAAACAAATTATTTGCAGTTTTCTACAGCAAAAATCAAAATACATATGCTACAGTCTTCACAAATAAAATTCTATAGAAAGTAAATACAAGGAAAATAGTAGCACATATATAACCACAATGACACAATTATTTTTGGACAATTGTCCTCTGAAAAACCCAATGTGGGAAAACCGGTGCAGCAGATGACAGTTTATTTTATTAATCTTCAACAATAATTTATGTACAAGATAAAATAGAGGAAGAATCACTAGGAGATTTTAGAGTGATTTTCTCACAGTCCACAACATTTTCTGACTTTGAAGAGGACCTCCTGCCTCTTTCTCTGGCCTTTCTGCATCACCCTTTACGCAGTGACACCGTAAGCCCTATGTCAACCCTTATGCGTCCCAGCTTTGCGTCTCTCCTCTGTGCTGCCTCATCTAGATTTGTCTTGCACTTTCTAACTATGTTGATGCCCTCTCTCCCACCAGCAACTCACTCTTTGATTTGATTTTTTCTTGCCGAACTTCAGCCAGTGAGAAAATCGATCTGCTTGAGCAACTAAGTATCTGCTCTGGTGTATTCTCCATCTACCCATCAACTTCTTATAATATTTTGTTGGAGCACCAATGGCCAAGATTAAAACATAATCGATGAATAAGATTAATTGGAAATCGATCCATGTCTTCTTCTAGAATATTCTCACCTGATTTAATTAATACCCTATAAATAACCAGATTTTCCTAAGTTTAGACTTAGGGAACCATTTAAAAAAGTTAATTATTTTAATTAAATCATCTCTAGTTGGAATTTTTCCAAATGATTTAGCGGGTATTAGAGAATGCGTGTGTCTTAGCCTCTCTACAAAATCTCGAGGCAAGAGCACATCCGATGCTACAAAAATCAACACTCCCTCTTAGCGAGGAATGTGCTCTAGTGTTGCAACCCACTGAAGCATCACTCTATCTCTGCACCATCTCCTGTTGCGCTACTGATGGCTGGCCCCACTCCTCACCAACTACTTGGTAACTTTGATATGAGTTGCACCTATGTTGCTGCTGACCCTACTGAGTTGTTGTCAGCTATTGTATCTAGACTGCAACTCCCTCTTAATTGTTGCTACTAAGAATCTATTGAAATGGATTCTCCACCATAATCATTTGTTCTCTAAACTGCATGAACTTAGCTCTCCCTAGATTTTTTGTGAGTATGTCTGCTACCTAATCACCAGTGGGAACATACTGCAACTGAACTACCCCACATTGAACACAATCTTTGATGAAATGACATCTGATATCAATGTGCTTCGACCTATCATGAAATAGTGGATTCTCAGAGAGTTTTATGCAACTATGATTATCACAATAAATATTGGTCACTCCCATCTTCTTCCTGAATAAACTCACTAGCAATTTCCTAAGCGATATGGCTTTGTATGTGGCTGTGTTGGCCGCCATATATGCTGCTTCAGCTGATCTTAGTGTTATTGACTTTTGCTTCTTGCTGCATCAATATATCATCCCTGATCCAACGCTGAAGCAATTCTCAGAGGTACTTTTCCCATCCACAGAACTACCTGCCCATTCTACATTTGTGAATCTGCTCAACCCGACGTCATCTTCTCGAGTATATTTCAACCCGAGTCCAACTATTCCACAAACAAATTTGAGAATGTGCCTAGTTGTTGCCCAATGTACCCTTTTCAATTCTACCATGAACTGACTAAGGGTATTGACAACGAAACAGATCCCTGGTCTGGTGTTGACCAAATACATGAGTGACCCAATTATTTATCTGTACAAGGTGGGGTCGATGTCCTTGTCCCTTGAAGCATCTATCTTTTTCCAGTTGGTAACCATGGGTGTCACCATGGGTCTGCAATCCTGCATTCTGAATCTCTTCAGAATTTTTGTAGCATATCTCCCTTGTGCGAGGAAGATTTCCCCATTCTTCTACCAAACTTCCAACCCCAAAAAATAGTGCATCAACCCCATATCCTTCATGTCGAATTCTGTTGCAAGGTTCCTTTTGCAGTCCTTTATGAGCCTCGATGATTCTATCAAAAGTAGATCATCTACATCTAAAGCCAGAATGAGAGGCTCATTCTCCACCATCTGGTAGTAGATATTGGGATTTGCATCACTCTTGATGACTCCCAACTGTTGCAAGTAACTGTCAATCCGACCCTACCATGCCCTGTGTGCCTCTGCTTGAGCCCATACAGGGCTTTCTTCAGTGTGCATACATGAATGCGCCTCTCATGAGTTTCGAAGCCTTCAGGCTGCTTTATGTACACTTGTTCTTCTATCACCCCATTCAAGAACATTGTCTTGACGTCCATCTAGTGAATTTCCTATCCCATATATGCTACTAGGGATATGACAGATCTGATAAAGGTATATCTGGGAACTGGGGCGAAGGTCTCCTCATAATCTATTCCTTCTTTTTGTGCATACTCCTTTGCAACGAATCTAGCCTTGTACTTCTCTACACTGCCATCTACGACATACTTGATTTGTAGATTTGTCTAGAACCCACAACTGATCTATCTCCGGGTCTAGGCACCACCTCCCAAACATCATTTTTCATGATAGAACTGTACTCCTCTACCATGGCATCTACCCACATCTGATCTTGTGTTGCTTCCTGAAAATTGGTGGGTTCTGCAACCTAAGCTACCAAGGCCTGGTATTTGTTTGGCTGCCTGTGCTGCCTCTTATCGGTTCTAGGAGCTCCGATAAACTCTCCTACGTCCTTTAATGTCTGACGAACTTCCCTACTAGTCTTACCACTAGTGGTGGTAGGTTCAGTCTATTCCTCTGCCTATTTCTGTAGTTCTATCTACTGAGAACTTCTTGGATCTCCTGCTACTGAGGAGATGTTGGTACTAGTCATTGTATTCGAATCCTGTGACTGTCCCCCTGCTTGTTCTACCTACGGTCCCTGCTGCTACTGGACTAATGGAATATCTGATGACTGAATCTGGTAGGCATCTATCGAAATCTTCTGAAAGATTTGTCTTTCCATGAAATTTACATCTCGCCTTACTATAGTCTTCCTGCTGCCAGGAATGCTGTTAATTTTAGGTATGTTCTATGCTAGAGCAATTTATTTCAATTTCTTTTCCAAATTAACAATCACATCAGCATAAAGTAAACTGCAGATAGAACATAAATATAAATCGTAGAAGACAAGCCAAGACAAGAGGACACAAGATGTGGCGCTAGCCAGGGACAAACCCCAATGTGGGGAAACCCTTAATCAATTCTTCTCTTATGTTCTTCAAAGTTCAACAAAGAAAGTGAGAGAGATAGTACATTTACAATAGAAGTAAATCACTTTGACTTTTGATATCAACATGAGATCAGTTGAAGACATATTGCTTCAACTGATTCTCTAAGGTGACTCGTTCACCTATCATAGTGCTGCATCTTGTCTATTCGCTGCACATTACCGTGTGACACCTTGCTCTACTGTCACGTGTTGAACCTTGATGACTGAGTTGCTCTCATCTTCATGCTGCTCATCATGCTACATCTTCCATGGTCTTATTCATCATCAAGTTGCCCATGCTCATATCATCAAGCTACTTATTATGTTGCCCATGATCTCATACATCATGCTGCCTTCCTTTGGAGACAGATGCTCTCGCTGTTTCAGCAGTTCCCGGTAGTTCTGGCTTTTCTGACAGTTCCGGCTTTTTTGGTAGTGCCGATAGTTTCAGCATTTCCGGCTTTTCTGGTTTTTTCGTCTTTTCTAGCTTTTCCAGTATTTTCGGTGTTTCCTGCTTTTTTGGCAGTTCCAGTAGTTCCGGCTTTTTCGGCTTTTCTGGCTTTTCTGATATTTCCGACTTTTCTGATGTTTCCAGCTTTTCTGGCAGTTCCGACTTTTCCAACAGTTCCGGCTTTTCCGGCAATTCCAGCGATTCCGGCTTTTCCGACAGTTCCAGCGATTCCGGCTTTTCCGGCAATTCCGTCTTTTCTGGCTTTTCCGGTAGTTCCGGCTTTTTTGGCTTTTCCGGCTTTTGCTTAGGATCTCTCCTCCCACTAAAACCCAAAGACAAGTAGAGAGAGGAAGAAATCCAAGTGTGTGTAGAAATAACTTGAAGTCCTCTTCTATTTATACTAAAACATAAAGGTTGGATAGACATGACTGTTGGGCTTCTGAGCCTACATAAGTTGCTCACCGGCTTAACAATTTGTCCATAACATAAATAAATTCATAACTTCATAAATACTTATCGAAATCAGTGATCTTTAGATCAATCTTACACCTCTCAATGAAAGGGATACAATAAAAATATCAACTGCCATAAATAATATGACCCACATGGAGTTTGGCCCTAGTTGCCAATTTTAACACTCCCTCTCAACTAGGAGAACTCCATCCACTGATCCATATGTCCAACTGTACTTTGCTATCAGTGCCCTGCACTGCTCTGCTCAGCTCTGCTAGCTCTGCTCAGCTCTACTAGCTCTACTCTGCTCTGCTCAACTCTGTTGGATCTGCTCTGCTCTGCTCAGCTTTACTGGCTCCGCTTTGCTCTGCTAGCTCTGCTCAGCGCTGCTCAACTTAGCTCTGCTGAACCATGAAGAAGAAGAATTGATCGAGAATGTGTCATACCATTTTCCACTGACCCGAAGTCAGTCTCAGAGTGTGTACCACTGGTCCCAAACCAGTTCTCAACCGACCCGAAGTCAGTGTCATAGTAGGTATAACTCCTACCACTGGTCCCAGACCAGTATTCTACTAACTCAAAGTCAGTCTTAGAGTATGTACCACTAGTCCCAGTCCAGTGCTCAATCGACCTGAAGTCAGTGTCATAGTGGGTACAACTCCTACCACTGGTCCCAGACCAGTATCATTGATCCCAGATCAATGAAGGTCATCCTAGAATAGGGAGTATGGTAGATACAACAATACGTCCATCGGTACTACTATGGTCCCTATCCTCATTTCCCTGCTCATTGATCAGATGAGAGGTACTTCCCATGAGTCCCAGACTGCATGGGTAGGATGCTTTGACAGGAGAACTTAATCAATCCTGTCCTCACAGGAGAACTAATCATCCTGCTACACAATCGCCATGGAGAACACATCATCCAAGCCTCACAGGAGAACTAATCATCCTGTTACACAATTGTCACGGAGAACACATCATCCAGACCTCACAGGAGAACTAAACATCCTGCTACACAATTGTCATGGAGAACACATCATCCAGACCTCACAGGAGAATTAATCATCCTGCTACACAATCGTCATGGAGAACACATCATCCAGACCTCACAGGAGAATTAATCATCCTACTACATAGGAGAGTGAATCATCTTGTCCACAGGAGAGCGAATCATCCTGTCCCACAAGAGAGCGAATCTTGTCACACAAGAGAGTGGATCATCTTGTCCACAGGAGAGCGAATCATCCTATCCACAAGAGAGCGAATCATCCTGTCCCAATGTGCACCACCAGGGGAGGGTGAGTCACGCTGTGGTCGTATGTTGCTCCAGTAAGAACCAGAAGCCCCCAGAGCTCCCAGAGCTCAATGTATACAACATGCAGGACCCTCGCACAAGGGTCTCTTGACGACTCCAAGTCATTCGGGAAAATCACATATTTGATCTTTCCCCCGGGGCTTAGACAAAGTGTAGCGACCTGTACATCATCTCATAGCGATGGAGCTTCCTTGCTCATAGACTTACCATATCCTAGATAAGGTAGTATCTGATGTCTATCTACTGGAGCAATCGTCGAATACGGGATTTCTCATTAATCCAATCCCACCTCTGGTTGTCACAGAGAATCACAGTGGTACAAACAGCTCACTCGAAGAGCTTCCCCAACCGGGCAACTTCATACGAGATCATACTTGTAGATATGTATCCGGTCTCAGCGGCGCTTATAACAACCGACTTTTGCTTCCTGCTCATCCATGATATCGAAGCAAAATCCAAAGAGAAACAGCACTAAGAAGTGCTTTAGTGATCCTCCACACTGCCTGCCTAATCAACATTCGAATAATCATGTATTTTCATATTTCCGGCAGTGTATCTCAATCCATGAGAGATTGTGCCCCGAAGACATCTCAGAAGATTCTTGGCACCAATCCAGTGAGGTTCAACCAAATATGAATTCACCATGCTAACTTCAAAACATATGTCCGGACAAAAGTTCACCAAGAACATCAACGCGAATGAGTTTATGAGATTCAGAGGCATTTCCCAAATCTATTCCTACATCACTACCATATAACTTCTGAAAGTTAAGATCCTCGAGGTAGTCATAGGCTTGCAGTTCACCATTCCACATCTGGAATCCAACTCCCTCTTACTTCTGCAAATGAGAGGGTCTGCACCTATTAGAAGTAGGTCGTCCTCATAAGGTGCTGGTATGAGAGGTCTATCATCCACAACCTGGTGAGCACCAGTATTGCAGCAATAATGCTACAACTCCTGGGCTTCCTACTTTATTTTTATCAACTCGGTAGTTCCTAACAAACTTGGAAGTGACGGTGTTGTATGCACAAGTACTAGTTCTTACTACAAGCTGTCATTTGGTTAGCTGGCGCAAGATGACTAGGAGCTCAAGCCAACTTCTATGGATTTCAGAAGAAGCTCTATATGTGATGAAAGAAATGAAAGCTTACTCTACAGAGACTACTCTACTTGCAGAAAGGAGAAAGAAGACTAAAATGTGAAGTAAACCTAGCAAACTCTAATTAACTTAGCTAATCTTACTTTTGTAGAAAGAGAGATGAAAAACCATAAAATGAATGCCATTACCTACTTAGGAAGTAAACAACATCTACTCAAGCTATTTTTAGAAGAAAATGAGAAAAAAACATCTTTTTGGATTTCTATGTATTTTTAGGTGAAATTGTCATGCATGTAATTTATTTGTTTGTGAATGTGGCAGTTATTAGGTGGCGATGGAGAGCGACTTTGGAGTTTTCAGAGGTGTAGGGAGGTGTGGATGGGTCCTAGGAGGTCCCAGGTGGCCTTCTGGAGGAGTTTCCTGCAATCGGACTTCAAAGACACCTATAGGAAAATCTACAGGAGGCTGCAGGGGATCTATAGGAGGTCTACAGGAGGATGCCAAGAGCAGTTTTGGAGGATTTGAAGGTGGGAAAGCAGGTGGAAAGGGTAGCTGAAGGCTAGGGTGATGTGTTAAGGTGTCTAGAGTTTATCAAGAAGGATCAGGAAAGAGAAAGATGGTTGGACTTGTTCAAGGAAAGAGAGGAAAGTTTATGAGAAAAGTGCAGAAAACTAAGGCAGATTTGTGAGGGACTTTGGGTGACCTGTGGAACATAGATCAAAGAGAAATGGTGATGGCTGATTGGCTGACTTATTGTGAGAAGAGGATTGCTGCAAGAGAACTAAAACTCACATCATGAGATTAAGCAAGCAAGGAAACTAGCTACATCAAAAAAACAGAACTTTGCATCAAGCTAGTCTAAATCCTGATCTAAGAAAGTAAATGCTGAAAAATGCTACATGAAAAGAAAGCATGGAAGAAAATTTATTGCAAAGATAGAAATGAGCATGGTGAAATAGATCTACAACAAAGCATTAACCTTTTAGCAAACTGCAACACTAGAAATCCTATGGAAAAGACAAATCTGTGTTTTTTGTGGCAGCAAGAGGGTCTTGGCCTCAGTTCATGGTCCCAAAGGGAGGAAAGGAGGCCAAAGCTCTGCTGATGGCCTTTTTGTATCTTATTCCTATCACTGTTCAACATGCTACAACAAAATGAAATGGAAACAACCTTTTAAATTACCAAAAGCAACTTATTCTTAACTAAGAAAGAAATCTATCTAACAACAACTAATTCATAAACTGAAACAAAGCATACAAATACAAAAAAAGAGGAGCTTGGCTGCTTGGATTAGGCCCTAACCTAAGAGCTTTGGCCCTCTGAGGTAACTTAGTGCTAGCTCGAACAAGATCTCATCTTCATTATCAAAATAATAATAGGGTTGCATGAAACTGACAACAAAAGTAAGCTCAAAGCTGAGCAGTGCAAAGCTGCAACAAAAATTCAAAAATTTGACTAACTTCCAACCCTCTAATGAGGCCCTAGGCCTCTATACATATACAACTAAAGCTCCCAACAGCTTCCTTAAAATCAGGGAGGCTTGGCTTCCAAAACTTGAGATAAACAGAAGTTATCCTCCACTTGCTCGGCTGTCTCTTTGGTGCATTGATGTGGCTGCTTGTGCTCCGAGCTGCATGATGGAGAATTCGAAGTGGGGAGACATAAATGAGGGGGATACCCTCCTATAAATCCTCTCCCTTGTCTTCTTCAAATATTTTTTGCCAAATGTCCATTAAATCTTTGACTTTGTCTCCAAAATTGACCAAAAATTTGCATTAAGCACACATTAGACTCCATGGCATAATGACCAGCCCAACTCACTCTATTAGCATAAATATAATAAAAAAATGTGCAATAAACTAATGAGAATGGTGGATTAAGCTAAGTTAGGAGGAAAAATAAGCCCATATAATTACCCATTTATGGGGCTCATCACAACCTTCGGATGGTTTGGATCCGTTTCACTCCTAGTGAATCTTAGCTTTATCAGACAGCTATCGATCCTCTCATACTATGCCCGAGGTGTTTTGCTTCAAGCCATAGAGGGCTTTCTTCCACCTGCATATGCGAGATTCTTGATTATCAATCTCAGAACCCTTGGGTTGTTCTAGACCTGTGGACTTGCTACATGAGGGGAATGGTCCCCTTGTAAGATTTTTCTTCGGTACATTTCAGACATGTACTTTCATGCTTCTTTTGAATTCAGGCATCCCTGTCACCATCTGACTCACAGACCTTCGGTGCTACGTGACAATGGACATGGTCCCCAGTGGACTTCCTGCAATCTTATACAACCCTAAACTCAAAAACATCTTTGAAAATTCTATTTCCAAACACATATCTTTCCATCGATGTGTGCCACCCTGAAACCTTTGACTTCCATTTCCGAGATGGACACTAGGTTCTTCTTGCGATCAGGTACATAAAAGTGATTTGGGGTTCCTTGCTTTCTTTAAAGAGTTGACCGTTTCCTTGATGACCTGCATTACCTTCGGACACTCCTTCGCATAATGGCTGAACTTATTGCAACCAAGGCATCCGCCTTTCCTTCCACCCTTAGATTCGAACTTCCCAATGAAGTGATCTTTGGATGGGCCATCAGAAACTTCCGCTACACCATTCTGATAATATGTTCTGCGTCGACTTCACCCTTTGTGAACTTAGAAGAGAGATGTGAAACCCATTGATCCTTTTGTCTTGTCCCTATTGTCTTTGGTGATTGCTCTTTCACTCTTGCTTAGGCATTGTCTTCACCTCAGCTTTGATACCATGTTAATTTTAGGTATGTTCTATGCTAGAGCAATTTATTTCAATTTCTTTTTCACATTACCAATCACATCAGCATAAAGTAAACTGTAGATAGAACATAAATATAAATCGCAAAAGACAAGCCAAGACAAGAGGACACAAGATGTGGCACTAGCCAGGGACAAACCCCAATGTGGGGAAACCCTTGATCAATTCTTCTTTTATGTTCTTCAACGTTCAGAAGAGAAAGTGAGAGAGATAGTACATTTATAATAGAAGTCAATCACTTTGACTCTTGATATCAGCATAAGATCAGTTGAAGACATATTGCTTCAACTGATTCTCTAAGGTGACTCGTTCACCTATCATAGTGTTGCATCTCGTCTATTTGCTGCACATTACTGTGTGACACCTTGCCCTACTGTCACATGTGTTGAACCTTGATGACTGAGCTGCTCTCATCTTCATGCTGCTCATCATGTTGCATCTTCCATGGTCTTATTCATCATCAAGCTGCCCATGCTCATGATCTCATTCATCATTATGCTGCCCATGCTCATATCATCATGCTGCCCATGATCTCATACATCATGCTGCCTTCCTTCGGAGACAGATGCTCCGGCTGTTCCGGTAGTTCCCGGTAGTTCCGGCTTTTCTAGCAGTTCTGGCTTTTCTAGCAGTTCCGATAGTTTCGACATTTCTGGCTTTTCCGACTTTTCCGACTTTTCTGGCTTTTCCGGTATTTCCGGCTTTTCCGGCGATTCGGATTTTTCGGCAGCTCCGACAGTCACGACTTTTCCGGCTTTTCTGGCTTTTCCGGTATTTCCGGTTTTTCCGATGTTTTCGGCTTTTCTGGCAGTTTCGGCTTTTTTCGATAGTTCCGGATTTTCCAGCTATTCCGGCTTTTCCGACTTTTCTGGCAGTTCTGGCTTTTCCAGCTTTTCCTTAGGATCTCTCGTCCTACTAAAACCCAAGGACAAGTAGAGAGAGGAAGAGATCCAAGTGTGTGTAGAAATGACTTGAAGTCCTCTTCTATTTATACTAAAACGTAGAGGTTGAATAGACATGACTGTTGGGCTTCTGAGCCTACATAAGTTGTTGGCCGACTTAATAATTTGTCCATAACATAAATAAATTCATAACTTCATAAATACTTATCGGAATCTGATGATCTTTAGATCAATCCTACACCTCTCAATGAGATGGATCTAATAAAAATATCAGTTGCCATAAATAATATGACCCACATGGATTTTTCGGTAGTTCCGACAGTCACAGCTTTTCCGGTATTTCCGGTTTTTCCAACGTTTCCGGCTTTTCTGGCAGTTTTGGCTTTTTTCGACTGTTCCGGTTGTTCCGGCTTTTCCGGCTTTTCTGGCAGCTCAAGGTTTTCCGGCTTTTCCGGCTTTTCTGGCAGCTCTGGGTTTTCCGGCTTTTCCTTAGGATCTCTCCTCCTACTAAAACCCAAGGACAAGTAGAGAGAGGAAGAGATCCAAGTGTGTGTAGAAATGACTTGAAGTCCTCTTCTATTTAATACTAAAACGTAGAGGTTGAATGACAGACTATGGGGCTTCTACCAACATAAGTTGCTGGCGACTTAACAATTGGCCCAAAACATAATAAATCATAACTTCATAATACTTACGGAACTGATGATCTTTAGAATCAATTTAACACACCTCTCAATGAGAGGGATCCAATAAAAATATCAGTTGCCATAAATAATATGATCCACATGGATTTTGGCCCTAGTTGCCAATTTTAACAAACGTAGATTATGTATGCCTTTGAGATCTCGCTATACCCTACGAGATACCCCTTTTCTGTGGTCTGATCCAACTTACTGCGCTTTTCATTTGGAATGTGACAATAGGCCACACTCCCGAATATCCTCAAATGACTTACCTCAGGTCTCTTCCCAGTGAAGACTCCCTTTGGCGTTTTCTTGCCTAAAGCTATTTGAGGTCTCTTGTTTTGAATGTACATTGTTGTGTTGCATGCCTCTGCGCACATAAATCTAGGTAGATCCTGATCATACAACATAGCCTTCACTGCCTCGACTATAGTTTTGTTCTTCTATTTTTCTACTCTATTCTGCTATGGATTGTAGGGAGTTGTCCACTCTCTTTTGATTCCTTCCTTTGTGCAGAAATCTGTGAAGTCTCTATTCGTGTATTCTCCACCGTTATCTGAACGTAGTACCTTGATCTTTTTCTCTGTCAAGTTTTCTACAAGAGCCTTGAACTCTCGAAACTGATCAAAGACCTCATCTTTGGTCTTTAAGAAGTAGATCCGATTTTTTTGGAATGGTCATCAATAAAGGTTCAATATACTTGCCACTGCTAAGAGCTCTCGTGGACATAGGGCCGCAAATAACTGAGTGTATCAATCCCAACACACCTTTGGCTTTGATGTCACTTATGGGAAATGTTTCTTTTGCGTACTTCCCAAGTACACATGGCATAGATCATCATGCTCATTGCTGAGAGCTGGAACTCGTGTTATAGTCTCTCTGTTATGAATTAAAATTCATAACTCAATATATAAAATTTAAATAATATATAATGACAATAAATAAATTCATATTAATCAGTTAGTAAATTAAATTAAGATAATTCGTTTAGATTTTAATAGACATGAGTCCCCAAGGGACGTGTCTTTTGGGCTCATGGCTAGTCAACTCCTATAAAAGAGAACCACCATAGCCTTGTAACAATCATCAATTGTAGAATTGAGGCTTCTGTGATCCATCATAGTTATAAGAAGAATTTTGGCGTAAATCACATATAGAAGACAATTGTCGACGCGTTTCGAACCAACCAGTGTGGTTCATCGTCAGGACAAGTTCTTCGAAACGTGTCGACAATTGTCTTCTAGATGTCCTCTCTTTTGCCATTTCCTCCTCTGTGTTATCATAGACCTTTCCCCTCTGTTGTCCCCCACACTGTCCCACCATTTTCCACTGTGATCCACCGCATAACTCTCTGCTATCCTTACCCTCATCCTGCTCATTGTCCCACTATTGCACGATTCAGCTGCAAGCCAGCGTCCGTGTAAATAACGGCAATGAAGGAGTTGACCTCGGCTTCGTACAGTGAAGCGGCGTGGCTCTTGGTCAAAGGTCAACAAAAGAGTTGATGCCTGTTGAATGCCATGGCTAAAGGATTGTGAAAATGTGTGGTTGTATTCCTGTTTCGTCAGAATAAATGTTAATTGGAGCACGACTATAACTATAGTATATTAACATTATAACTATATTACAAATTAATTAATATTATTTAATTATTTATATATTATATAAAATTAAAATATTTAATTAATTAATATAATTTAATTAATTAAATTATTAAAAAAAAGGGTCTACTAAGAAAAAGAAGAACAAAATGGGGAGCAATAATAATAACGACAATTCAAAAAAAATTCAAGAAAAACTCGACAGAATGCACAAGCGCCTTGAAGATGTCAAAAGGAAGCAAGATAATATCATAGCAATAAGGAGCATGATGAGCCAGTCTATGGGAGGAGCCAATCCACCTTTTAATCCCTTGGAGACGCAAAATCGAAAAACTCCGGAAGGTGGTTTTTTTCAGATAATGAAATTCCATCAATGCACGAAAAGCCGCGAATACTGCATATACAGTTTGAAGGAAGTCAGTACCATACAAGGTTCTCCGACAAAGACTACCTGAAAATTAAAATAGAATTACCTAAATACGATGGTAAGGAACATAAAGGCGCCATTGTATGGGTAAATAAATTGGGCGACATTTTTGGAGCAAACCCGCTAATAGGTGAACAAGACAAGGTCATGACCGCATCCAACTACCTGTAAGTAGAAGCGTATGATTGGTTCCATAATTGTAGGTTACTTTAGCTGGTATGTGTTCCTTCTAAGGCGTGGAGGTGGATCAAATTGCTTGTGGGGAGATCACTTGCGAAGGAGAAAAACACTGGAGGATTTGCAGGTATTTTCCCTTGTTTTAGCCAAAGATTTTTGTGGTGATTAGCAGGGTTGAGTTTGAGGGAATTCTTGGGGCCAAAATTCTACATTTCTGGAAGTGCGTAGGGGTCTCCAGGTATGCCTATGCACGGGTTGGAGGAATAGAGGTTGAGGAGATATAAGGGCTGAAGATTTTAGCCAGGGGAGAATTTAGCCAGAGTAGGGAGAGATTTCTGTGGTAGATTTGGTCTTAATTCAGCGATATTAGTACTGTGGGGCGTTTTCTGGTCAAATTGGGCAATTTGCACTTGTTGGGGATCATCGGGGGTTGGTGGATTCAACCAAAACCCTTTCTAGGTTTTTATGGGTTTATCGAGAGGAGTCTGTAGCTAATTTTATAGAATTTTCCGGGAGATAATCGGGCCTGAAATCCTCATTCTTATAGTAGGACGAATTGCTAGTTAGTTGGGGAATTTGCATCACTGTATGGGTTTGATTTTGGCTTGGATATAGTCCAAACCTTTTCTAGGTATTTTCGGGTTTGAGGAGGGGAGCTCACGGCTGCAATTTCAGAGAATTTCAGGCATTATTTTGAGCAGAACATCCAAATTCCATTTGGCAGTTTGTGGAAGATTTTCAAGGCAGTGCATATTATCAGTTTGGAGTCATTTCAGTGGTTGGGTCAATGAGATTTCACTTGGGGTTTGCATAGCTTGCGTGCAAGCCCAGGTTCCATTGTTCTCTCATTTTGTAGTTTAATTTCCCCATATTAATAAAATGGCTCAAATATTCAGCTCATATTTACTAGTGTTCTAATTTGGGTACTTTGATTTCATATTTTGCCTGTTGTTTCTTAGCACATGTTTGGATATTACTGTTAATTTTTCCATTAGGAATATTACAAGTTGTCACAAGTATGGTCACTATGCCCGAGACTATCGAAGCAAGGAGAAAGCTCCTAGATCCAATCGAGGCTACAACAACAAGTACGATGATGGAAGAAGAAATGATGATAGAAGAACGCAAGATGAGAGGAGAAGAAGAGATTCACCTGATGATCGAGATCATCCTGAAAGGAAAGCAAGAAACTCTAGGTATGAAAATAATGTAGTTACTAGTCAATCTGAATATATTCTTATTTCTTCTCTTTCTAGTTCTTCGCCTCCAAATTCACATGATAGTTGGTTGGTAGATAGTTGGGCTTCTAGATACTTCTCTGGATATAAGGAAGTCCTCTCCAATCTGGAAGAGAGGGAGACAGGTTTGAAAACCAGTCTTGGGGATAATGCTACATATCAAGTGAAAGGTTTTTGTTCTATTAAATTTGACTTGTATTTAGGGGAATCCATTCTTCTTCATGATGTGATGTATGTTTCGGAACTAAATAAGAACCTAATATCTATTTCTGCATTGGAACACAAAGGAATGAGAGTAGCTTTCATAAAAGGAAAAGTCCTCACATGGCCTATGGAATCTCATATGAAGGATGCATTCACATTGGGAATTACAAGTTGAAGGAATCTATAGAGTTAATGTGAAACCTCTTTTGGCAATGGTCCACAACACCAATCATTAGAGTGAGCTATGGCACAGCAGGTTAGCACATTTATACTATGAATCTCTACCAAAGTTGAAGAAGCTAGTCTCTAGGATACCTGATGTTCAAGAAAGTCATGATGGAGTATGTCCAGGATGCACCAATAGAAAGAAGACAAGGGAACCATTCCCCTCTAGCAAGAATAAGGCAGATGATATTCTTCAACTTATTCATTCTGACCTTTGTGGACCTATGCCAGTGCATTCTTTTGGTGATCTCTATTACAGCATATTTATTGATGATTTCTTGAGGAAGACATGGATACACTATTTGAAGCACAAGGACGAGGCCTTTGCTATGTTCAAAAACTTCAAAGCATTGGTAGAGAGTCAAACAGGGAAGAAAATCAAGCTTCTCAGGTTTGACAATGGTGGTGAGTACATTTCAAATGAGTTCATTGAATTTTGCGGGAAGGAAGGCATTAAGGAGGAAACAATTGTACCCTACTATCCCAACCAAAATGGAGTAGCTGAAAGAAAGAATAGGCTATCGTAGAGGCGACCAGAGCTATGCGGCATGATCAAAGGTTACCAAAGTCCTTTGGGGAGAAGCAACAAATGCAACAATCTATGTACAAAACAAGGTTCCTCATCGAGCTTTAGACAACAAGACTCTAAAAGAAATGTTCATAGGTTCGAAGCTTGATATTAGTCATCTCAGGATATTTGGTTTCTCTGTATCCTTTCATGTGCCGAAGGGTAAGAGGAACAAATTGGAAGCCATCGAAAAGAAAGGTACATTCATTGGATATTGTGAAAATTCTAAAGCTTTTAGAATATACATTTTTGGTCAAAAAAAGATAAGTTTAGCAAGGATGTGATCTTCGATGAAGATGTTGCCCTTGGGAAAGCCATAGACCTTCCTCCTTCCCCAAAGAAAGATGATAATATGGACATATTAGAAGGTCCCTCTGTACCAGAATCTGAGAAGGACATTGTTGATGATCCCATGGAGCCTATGGACCCCTTGGACCCTCCTCCAAGTGATCCTCCTTCCAAAAAGAGACCACTATGGCTTCATGATACTTTACAGGATCCTAAGAGATTTTTTCGTTCCAAGAGGAGCTTTAGAGAAAGTAAGAAGTCGTGAAAGAACAAGTTTGGAAGGATGTTATGACTGAAGAAGATGAATCCATTATGAAGAATGATGTATGGGATATTGTTCCAAGACCTAAAGGAAAGTCTTTCGTAACATCGGTTGTATAAGATCAAACATGGAGCTGATGGGAGCATTGAAAAGTATAAGGCAAGGTTCATCGCTAGAGGTTTCTCCTAGAAAGAGGAAGAAGATTATGACGATATCTTTGCACCAGTTGCCCGCTACACCACTATTAGATCAGTTGATTCACTTGCTACTAGTCAAGGATGGGCCCTTCATCAAATGGATGTAAATATGGTGTTTCTTCATGGCATGTTACAGGAAGAAGTATATGTTGAGCAACCTCATCAATTTGAAGTAAAGGACAGGAAAACTCATGTGTGCAGGTTGAAGAAAGCATTATATGGTCTGAAGCAAGCTCCCCAAGCTTGGTATGCCTGCATTGACAGTTATCAGGTAAAGCTTTGAATTTCAAGAAACAACACTGACCCCAATCTATATTTCAAGGTGGTCCAAAGTATGCCTTTGATTTTAGTTTTATATGTTTACAATCTATTCTTAACAAGTAGTGAGCCTCTGATGATCAAGTGTAAGAGGGAGTTGCCCTTCGAGTTTGAGATGAAAGACCTTGGCATGATGCATTACTTTTTGGGATTAGAAGTCTAGTAGAGACCCGGAGAACTTTTCCTTTCTCAAGGAAAATATGTCGTGAGGTTATTGGAGAGATTTGGTATGATAGAATGCAAGTCCTTGGCCACACCAATGGAGATGAATTTCAAGAAGTTATGCGGAGATGTTGTTGACTCAACTTGGATAACCGTTTAGAGTATCAATAGTTGATTGGAGCATTGATTTTTCTTGTGAACACACATCCATACATTTGTTTTGTTGTGAACACCTTGAGTCAATTCATGACTGAGCCACATCATACTCATTGGATTGCTGCCAAGCACATTTTGAGATATTTGCATGGGACAATCAATTTGGGTTTGAGATATACTACAGGTGATGTTCGACTGCATGGATACACTAATGTTGATTGGGCTAGAAAGGTTATTGACAGGAAGAGAACATTTGGGTGTTTTTTTAGCTTGGGATCCACCATGATATCTTCGATGAGCAAGAAACAAAAGTCTATGGCTTTGAGCACAACAAAGGCAGAGTATATTGTTGCTAGCATGGCTAGCTATGAGATGATATAGTTGAGGAAACTCTTTGGATAGTTGTTAGAGTATATCCTAGATACGACAATGATATATTGTGACAATAAGAGTGAAATTCGACTGGCAGAAAATTTCGTGTTCCATGACAAGTCCAAGCATATTGAGATCAAATATCATTACATATGTGACATGGTGCAGAGAGGAGCCGTGAGACTCCGTCATATATCGATTGATGAGCAGATTGCAGACATACTCACCAAGGCCTTGCCAAAACAGTTCTTAGTCTTCAGAGAGCAGCTTGGACTGATGGATGTGCCCCTCTAGGGTAAGGGTCTTAGTTGATCGAGGACACTAAGCAATGCTCTTCCCCCCTGTCTCAGCTCTGAGGGTGTGGAATTGAGTCAGAAAGCTCCTGGGGTTGAGGGAACTCTATATAGTAGGATAGTTGTGATCCTCGCCTCATGGTAAGTAGTATCCTGCCTATTGTCTGACAATAGGATAGCTAATATCCTTACCACATGGTAAATAGCATCCTACATGTTGTCATCTTTGGGACTTGACAGAGTATACCCCAGTTAGCATCCTACCCATAAGTTGGGCTTGTTGGGATTGTTTCTCCCCATTTGGCTAATGGGTTGAGGAGACTTGGGAGAGTTGCGATCCTTACCATTCATGGTAAGTAGTATACTACCCATAGCTGTGATCCTTACCTCTCGGAAAATAGTATCTTGCCGAAGTAAAAGGATGCAGGTGTTCTACCACTTGACTCTTTAGGGTCCTAACGGAAAGATCAACAGACAATAGGAGAGTTGCGAACCTTACCTCACGATAAGTTGTATCTTGCCTATTGTCCTTGGATAATGGGTTGAGTTGGGCTCCCCTACGATGTGGGTTGAGTTGGAACTCCCTGATGGTGATGATGATTCCCGGGTCGTAGCATTGGGCTCCCCACTAGTAGTGATTCCAGGTGGTAGCAGTGACTCCCCAATGAATCGAGGGTGGTAGCTTAAGCTCCCCTCCGATGTCAAATTCTTCGTCTTTTAGATTCGAGAATGTTTAGCATATGAGCATAGATGATATTTCAGATGGAACGTATGTTGTAGTCAATGATTTCTCCCTAGTTGAGAGGGAGTGTTGATTTGGTAGATCGGGGACAAATTCCCTCCTTTAGACAACCTTTCTCATTGAGAAAGACCCCTCCTAAACCTTGGAAGAATTTAATTTGGTTAAGGAAAATATAATTTTAATTGGAAACCCATATGTGCACAAAAGGTCAAGTTGGCCCTAAGAAGAATCGAGACACCCTTGGAAGCCTATAAATACAAATCAAGTGACCCTAATTTGGACATCATCATCAAGCATCTTCTTCTTCTCTCTTTTTTGATTTGGCTCGCTCAGGTCTGAAGTGGTTCGTAGAGATTGGTTTGTACAAGTCTGAAATTGTAGGGTCTAAAACTCGCATGTGTGATCTAGGGTTTTGATTTGCAATTGCAGGGTTGCCACAGAGAACTTTTAGATGCAACCATAGGCGTGCAAGCCTATTTGTGCGGTTGGAACATTTCAACCGCATGCACGTACACTCTCTCCGTGCAGCTGGAAACTAGGGTTTCATTTTTACAGTTGACCGTAATTGACCACAAACTGGAAAGTTATCTCTGATCAGTATTGTTTCTTTGCTCATATTTTTGAACATTGTTTGGTTGTTTTGCTGGATAATTTTGTGATTGAAGAACTAAGTCATTGTACTCCATCTTGCTGAACATTTTATGACAATCTAATAAGAAGAAGAATTTGAAAGGGTTTTCCCCCTTGTGGGGTTGTTCTCTAGTCGTTGACCAAACCTGGTGTCTCTTATTTGTCTCTTGTTGTTTACTGCATTTATTGTTCTATCTACAATTGCTATTGATCATTAGAAGATTAAATTGTTTTGAAATATTGCTATCTAAAGATAAGAATTAGGCTAAAGTGATTGTAACAACATAGAACAGTGGTAAAATTAATAGATAACAAAAATCCTAAAGAATTTTGTATAGGTGTTGTTGTCGCACAGATTGTCACGACAACGCTCAGACCGGGGGCTGTCACTCTGATCCCCGATCTCTCCGTTTAAGCCTGTCTCCCATGGCTAAGGGGGGTAGACCCTGAAAGGAAAAGGATGACCAACTGCGAACCAGTTGGTTTGGGAGACACGGAAGAGAAAAACACTAAATGGATTTGTTCAATTTAATGGACCAGTGCCTTATGGGTTTGACGTTTAAGCAATTACTTACTGTATGTTGCAGAGATGTAAACAGTTCACAACAATGCAAGATATCCAGTAAACTCACGATGTTTTTAACGATGATCTGGCAATCTAAAAAATAAACTTCGAAAGATATAACCATGTAAATTTGCACATTAACCAGATATTATATTCAAGCATGCCAGATAAACATTTATCCCAAAATTTTATCCTCCGCAAGAAAAATAAAACGTGATAAAATTTCCAGGCTAAGACTTCAACTGGCAGAAAATCTCCACGATGCTTTTTATGTTTTTTTAGGCAAAAAACCAAAATTTTAAAACTAGATTAAAAAAAAAAAAAATCTAAATCTATTCTTTAAATGAAAAAAAAAAAAAATATGATTTTTTTTTTTTTTTAAAACAAAGGAAAAATTTTATGAAATTTTTTAAAAATGAAATTATTATTATTATTTTAATTTTAATTTTAATTAATATTTAATTATTTTTTTAATAAACTAAAAATTTAAAACTAAAAAAAAACCTCTAACAAAAAAAAAAAACTAAAATATAAAGAAACTTTTCTATGTTTAAAAATTTAAAGTAAAGTTTAAATCTAAATCTAAAATTAACTAAAGTAACACTAACTAAATACAAATAATAAAAACTAAACAACAAAAAAAAAGAACTAAACTACAATCAGATTTCTTTTTTTTACGACCTATCATATAGGGTTTGATACATTATGAAACGTAACACACAAAAAATCAAAACGCTTCAAACTAAAACCGAAGATCAGGAGCTGGCAATGACTATTCAGAGAACCCTGACTGAAAATAAAAAAAAAATAAAAAAAAAAAGGCAAAGGATTAACGTTGACTCTTCATGCATACAATTTTTGTCCACGCACCAAAACACATTACCTGCCCCGCATATACACAGAAAAAAAAGGAATGAACGCCTTGTTTACTGCTGCGCAGGTGATGGAGAAAGCTTGATGGTGAAGACTCACGTTTGCAACAGGTTGAAGCTTCAGGCAGATGCTTGCAGTTTCGAGCAGCAGTTAGAAAAGCGGATTGCAGGCCTGGACAACAAATGAGGGAGCAAAAATAAAATCTGAAGAGTTTTAT
>APFE030621553.1:0-34346 GCA_000404065.3 Pinus taeda
CTAGCTATCCTCTAAAAAAAGTTGAAGTGAGAAAATTTTGCTAGACAGGAAGAGTTGAATGAGATGAGTGTGGGGTGTAGTTTAGTATAGTACTAGTGAGTGTGCTTGAAGGTAGGAATTTTAATGTTGAGGTGGTAAAGAGAAGATAAGAGAAGAGCATGCAACAAAGATTAAGTAGCAAAGATGAGGGCATTTGAGTGTTTGTATGTAGGGCAGAGAAGAAGGAGTTGTAAGAGAAAACAAACCATGTAATTTATTATTTTATGTAATAGAACTAGGCCAATGATTTTAGTCTAAAAAAGTTATGGAAAATATGACAATTTGCTGAAACAGGTATAGGACTACATTTACAAGAGGTTGGAGCCTCTAGGAAATGTGTTTCTTGTGTTTCTTGCTAATTTGAAGGGGGTTTGGGCCTCCTATGAGTGGGTGCTCACAAACAAATGATGTAATCAAATTTGGTGCCTTGGTTATTATCATAATACAAAACAAGATTTGGTGGATTTCCTCCCTGAAGGGTTTACCTATAACCTTGTGTGTTCTAATATGTTTGAATAATGGTATTTCATGCGATGTTTGAGCATGTGCAATTTAAATTTTATGTATTCATCTTAGATATTGTTAAAAGTATTAATTATTGATTCACCACCCCCTATCATTAATTCCTTATTCCAACAATTACTTAGGATCCTTCTCAAGAAAATTGATATGGTTGCAGTAACCATAGAATGGTATAAAGATCTATTAGAGATGTTTGTATAGAAACTCATGGGTATTTTCTAAGATATTAGATAAGTGAACATTATTATTCTCTTTGAAAAGTGAATTTCATTCTGAGGCCTTCACTATTAAAAGAATATGATTTGGAATTAGAAGTATAGGAAAACAACAAAGAGGTATCTATCATGGAGGAGATGAGTTAGCAGTAGAAGAGACAAAACAGTCATACAATTTCCCTCATAACCAAAAAAATACATTTGTATATTACAATATGTTGTGAAGGACCTAAATGCCAAAACTCCACTACTATTACTATAAGTAGTTTGGGAAATATGAAAGTGATGAAGGAACATTTAAATCCATGTTCCTTTTATGTCAAGTATTCCAGGAATGAAATAATTATGATATCTACTTAATACATAGTGGCTATATCAATCACATGATGGGAAAAAAAAAATAATGCTCGCAAGTTTTGATAATTCAATGAAAACAAAAATTAAATAAGGATATAATTATTTATTAGATATTCAAGGAAAAGAAAGAATATATATTTTGATAGAGAAAGTTGAAAAGGAGGACATCTTAAATTTCTATTATGTTCCTAAACTCAAACAAGACCTTATGAGCATATGGAAGTTAAGTAAAAATTGACATGAAGCCATATATAAAGGTCACACATATACCATTTTAGATAAGCCACCTAGGATTATATTCATTTTAAAAGTACGAATCATGAAAAATAGAATGTTTCAATTTGTGGTTAGGAATATTCATAATTCATAGTAATATGCACAAAATGTTTCAGGTTTAGATGAGTAGAAGTTATGGCCACTTCGATATTGTCATTTATCCTTTCATAGTCTTAATATTTTACTATTTTGCAAAAGAAATATATGGTCAAAGGTATCCTCATGATAAATGGACATAATAGATCATGTGAGGGTTTCATCCTAGCTAAGAAGCATAGCAATATTCTTCTAGCAATTGCTTCATGCAAAAGCAAGGTACCACTTGAACTGGTACAAACGTATCTATGTGTTCCAATGCAAACAGAATCTATACGAGGTTATTTTAATTTCCTAAAAAAAAAATACTTTATCGAGACTACTTCAATATATTGTTTCAATAAAAAATAAAAAATATTTGTAATATCAAAAGAATTCAAAGCCATGGAAAAAAAATAAAGTGTGAAGTATGTTATGGTACTTAGATCATATGGAGGTGGTGAGTATGATTCAAAATAATTTTTAGCATTATGTAAGAAACAAGGAACCATAAGGAATTTTCGAACAAGGTACTCTCCATAGAAAAATGGAGTAGTTGAAAGGATGAAGAAGACCATAATTGTAACATCCTAATTTATCTTCTTAAAAGAATGTGTAATCAAATTTGTTTAAAACTATGCATAGATGTTTTTATTTTCTGATATATTGATCACTATGGGTTAGATGTAGCATGGTATTGTAATAATTGCAAATAATTTACCTTTGTAATTAATAAAATAATGATGAGTGAGACTAACAGGGTATGAACCCCTATGGGGAATATTCTACAACAAGAGGGGAATGGTAAGGGGATCTAATGGATTGTTTTAGTATTCCTTGATCAATCCACCTTATCATGTTTACATTATTAAATCTATGTGTAGTAGAGAACATAAATTATTCATGTTAAGTCATGACTCGTATACTTTAGCAAGGTGTCTCCCCTACATTTTTGGAACAATAACAATTAATGGGATATCATCTTATTAGGGAAGAGGTTTAGTAAATTCAAATCGAAGAAAACAAGGTGGGAAAACAGCGACAAGGGGAAGTTTTGGAGAACAGAAGTGGAAAAAATAAAAGTGCCAAGTGTCACAAACGTCATTATAGCCATTTTTTTCTCTTATAATCAGGTCGATGATAGCATTCCAGTTAATCTATTATAGACACATATAATCCTCATGTTGTTATTTATGTTTTGCTTACCAACACCATCACTCCTTCTTATAGTTGCCAGCTCTGCTTATTTATACTTCTTGGTATACTGAATTTGAATACTCCCAACCCATCTAAATTCCATACCTCACACTATATTATTATTATTATCATTATTAGGATGTACTCCACTACTTAGAGTATCCATTACTAGGCTCCTTATTTCATTGAGCTATCATGGCTTTTTTTTCTTTTTACTCTTAGCCTTAAATTCACATTTCTCAATTGTTTAGCCCATGTGTAAATAAATACATTTCTCACACTAAACCAAACAACCTAACAATACTTTAGAGCCCAAAGACCTCATGCCACAGTTTTTCCTAATTCACTAACCCAAAAGTTCCACAACATTTTTCGCATAACCCACCATTCAGCTTATAGCTCAAAAACTAAACAACTAGACTATCGATCAACTATTGACCAAACCCCTCCATGATCCTTGTATCTTTGAATTATTATGTGTACCTATATAACCAAGCTGGACTTTCATATTTCATAAAAGGGAGGCCGTTATTTCCCTCGTTAAAGTAACTATATAAAGTTATGCCCGTTTCAGCTACGTTGAGCCACTGGTCCTCATTTGGTCTTGACATTTACCATGGCCACACTTCAAGAAAGTCCATATTTCATAAAAGGGAGGCCGTTATTTCCCTCGTTAAAGTAACTATATAAAGTTATGCCCGTTTCAGCTACGTTGAGCCACTGGTCCTCATTTGGTCTTCACATTTACCATGGCCACACTTCAAGATTTCGAACACAACATATTCTAACTTTGTCCCTTTACATTTGTCCAATTGTGGGATATTATGGAAAAGACGTAAATAATGGATGATGTAATTAACCCTGTCCTTATACCTTGTGGTAGATTAATTTTTAATTCTCTAGATTTGTGTCCTGCCTCTGGTTTGGCGTCTTCCACTCTGCTACCACCCCGACATACCCACTCACATGGGCGCACGTGACTGCGGTTATTGTGCAATAATGGAGATGTCATTCGACGATGGAGATTGAATTTCCCAACGGCTAATTCTTTTACCTTTTCGCCTTAGGTGATGGACAATATGCCTCAGTCTTATCGGCTCTTTGAGTCTGTATCCCCCACTCATTGAACCTAGTGGTTTCACTCCTGGTTCATATGTTTAGTAAGACGACTAGTCTCCAGTTGTTCGGGACAATAAACCTAGTGGCCATTCATCTTCATACAAGTTTCAATTTCCTGTGATGGGGAAATTAACTAATTTTCTCGAAGACCTCCTACAAGTCTCTGATTTACATTTTCCCTCTTTCCATACGGGTTTTCCCATAGGTGTGGTGCCTGCTACTTCTTCTAGATAATGAATAGGCACTTCGATTGGTGAACAACTTGAGCGCTTCCCTAAAGGTTGAGAAACCCTCTAGGCTACTCTATTAAGGTAATGACATATTGAACTAATCTCTTCGTAAAACAATCCCAACTTTTCTCACTTGTCACGGTATCAAACACATTCCTTCAAGCATAATTTTTTTTCTAGAGGAATTATGTGGATCTTAATAGTCTTTGTTCGATTTCCTAAGAAAATTTCTGAGAATTTGGTGTCGCAGGTGAAATGAGCTTCCACCGGTGTTTTTATTCAGAATTTAATCTTTGATTTTAGTGATCACCCTACCTAGGTAGTTGAAAAACCCTTGCTTACCAATTTCAAGGAATTTTATCATTATTTGTCGTCAATACTCATCAGGGACATGAAGTTCTGAAAAGATGCATGTTCCCTTGACTGTTAGCGGGTGTGTGGTAGGAGAGTTTGATGGGTTCTACTTCTAGTGCGACTGAGCCACGAATTTCAAAGAAATTAATTCCATTCCGCACACTCAAAAGTCTGATACACTAATTCCAATTTTCCTTCTATGTTATGAAATTAAGGTACCCTTAATGCAACGTTATATTTCAGGTCTTTCTAAATAACCTCCTTGATTATAACTTGTGATATTGTTTGGGATTTCATCCGCCCCAAATTTTCTGAGGAGACTCCCAGGCAACAATTTGGTTGGTCTAATAATCTTGTTTTCTTGATTCGATTCTAAATAATGCCACCTGTGTTTTTTTTTTTTTTAATTCATATTTCTAACCCTTGCTCACTACCATGATGACTCGGACAATGAATCATTGCTTATCCCTTGGCATCTCCGCTCATAGTTCTTTTATTATAGGTCGGTCTACTTTTATCTTTATTACAAATGTGACCAGATTTTTTTTCTAAGGTTCAAATTGATCTTTCCTCGATTATTCTAATCTCAATCTGAAGATATATTTAGCAGTCAAGAGGATTTGTACATATTTTAATTCTGTTCAATATAAGAAGTAAATTTAGGCTCCATAGTCGTGCTCTGTAAATAACAGTGACTCCTTGTAAATGAAGGCTAATAATTTGTTTAAAGCTTAGCCCAGCTACTTTGTATTAAACTAAAAATGGTTTACCCCCCCTACATAATCTTTACCTTACTTTGAAAAATTGGACTTTGTTATAAATAGATAAAATTAGCTCAATCAATATATTCTCTATTAATTAATGAATGAGGAAATTACAAGATATTTATACAATCAATAGTTTCAAGATAGGAATTCTATCTTGGACGTACACTAGTGTGGTTGAGAGATTCTCTCAACCACACACTAAACTAGGAAAAACTAATACCCTATTATATAGGAACAAACTCCTCAAATTAGGAAATTACAACCATAGACAAGTAGGAATTAACTATTTCCAACTCACAGTTCTTTCAAGATGATCAATAAATCCATTGCCATTTATAACCCTAGCATACGATGCCATTAGCGAGCATATGAACAAGAAGAAACCACTCTGAAGCCAAATGCATGGTAAAAAATATATAATATGTCCTATACATAGATAGTTTATAAACAAAAAAGATATCAAGTGTCGTCTCTATGGCCCTAGGAATAGAAAACATTTAACCAGGAAGAAGGATGAGCATTTCTAGAAATTGAAATATAAAGGCGATTCTGCAAAAGTTGTTGGAACCCTTCCATCTATGAAGTTATGGTAGATATGCCAAGGACATGAAGCATGGTCAAGGTCACTGACTTGTAAGTGATAAGACCAATGTAAGTGACTGCCAAATTCTTTGGATGATGTGGATTCTTGGTCCGAGAGGCAGGCCGAGAGTTACCTAAAAAGAGAAAAAATCTCAGTGAGTATAAATTAGGAAAGATTGTAAAATTCCAAATAACATGTAAACCTAAATGGGTAATGTAAAAATATAGCCATATGGGTAGAGCAATGGAGGAAGACAAATGCCTTACCTATCAATGGTTATCGAAGATCTTAATTAAAAAAATCATATCATTAGTTAGGGGTGCCCTCGAGAAAACTGGAGAACAAAGGTAGACAAGATTTTAATCAAGCAGGCAATATAGAATTTACGTGAGAGAGAGTTTCTCCATCTAGAGGTATCCATACCATATTCATTGACCATTGTAGCCAAACCACTTTTGGAACCCTCATTGTCGATCCTGCACCAAAAGAATGTTGAAACCCTTAAAGAAGTAAGCACAAAAATGCTAGACGAATTTGTGAGTTGGGTGGTGAATGAATCAAAGAAAAATAAAAAAGGTCAGGAAGTAATTACCAGGAAGGTGTGTTGTCCACTGCAGTTCATTTATAACCCTCTAAGTGCCAAGGAAAATGCTGAAGAACATGAATGAGCGAGAAACGCAATGTCAGGCACCCTAGACTTAGAAAAAGTGTGTCGAATTAATAGAGTACTCGGTGTGGAGCGGTAAAGGCTGAGACAAGACCCATTGGTGGCCACACTAGAGGCCACCTAAATCCATGGCTGAACCCTAACCTCTAGAGGCAGAGAAACACCATGAAAATGAGGGAAAGTGAATGCATAGAAAATTTTAGTTTCTTGGAAATGTTTTTGTGTCGTAGATCAAATGAGAGATGATATGGAACGTTGATGTCTCTCACCTCGAAAACGATGAGGGACCACATGACCAGGTATGCAAAGCACATAGCCGGTGCTAATGTGTATTTTCAGGATTGGTGGTAACTTCACAAGAGGAGAAAAACAATGTTAGTTATTCCAATTCCACTTCTCTAGCTAAAAAGATGAGTACATTAGTTATTGAAATATAAATTGGTCTGGAGCCATTGAATTATCATTTATACCATGAACTCACTAAGTGGATTAATGTGGTGGAAAAGCATATAGGCAAAAATCACCATTACATTGAATCTACATAGGAGTGGCAATATCAGGTTAGAATATCTCCTTTATACCTTAAGAACATAAGCCAACCACATTCCCTAAGTGTGAGATCATAAATTTATAAGGAGTTATAACATAAAAAAAAAGTAAACTACATATAATGTCACATTGGTGTTATTAACAATGATATATGTAAGTTAGGAAGGGGGATGTGACAACTAGTATCAAAGCCCAATTACCACACTCGACATAGGAAGAAACACACCACCATAGTTATAAAGTAAAATTTAATAGAAGTAAATGTAACATATTGATGGTAATTGGCTTGTTCTCGTAGGGTGCTGATTTGATGCAGACCGGAGTAGAAGGATGGAGAACTCTCCCCCAACTATCACTGGGGAGATGATTTATATGTGGAAATTGGGGAAGTTAGTACCCCAATACCCGCTCAATTTGTGGAGATAGTCAGAAATATGAATCAATAATTAGCACAGATCGAGAGTAGTAATGAGCGGTTAATAAAAGCTAGTGAGGAACACAAAAAGTTGACCAAACAATGGACAAAGAAATCTAGCCACAAGAGTGTAGATTCAAGAGGGTTAAAGAGGAAAAAGAGTGGGACAAAATTTGAAATATCTGAAAGTGGAGAAGAATCACGGTATGATTCTCCAAAATCTCATAAAGGGAAAATTAAGATGGAGCTAGAAGGAGGAATTTAGGAAGATTAAACACCCTACCTTTGATGGGGAAAAGGAGGAGGATGTAGAGGCATGGTTTCCAAACATGATTAAGTATTTACAAGTGTATGAGCATGAGAATAATATTAAGAAACTCATGGCCATTTACCAGTTGTAGGGTGAAGCTACCCTTAGGTGGGAAGAGGTAAAAAGTGTGGAGTTGTTAGAAGAAAAGACCGTTTTTTGGGAAGAATTCAAAAATTGGTTTGAATAATGGCATCTCAACTACCGTCACTATGACGACTCGGCTAAGGAATTTCATCAATTAAAGCTAGGAAAATTGACTATGGATGAGTTTGTGGCTAAGTTTACCAACTTAGTGGAATATGTTCGATATCTTAAAGAAGAAAAGGCCAAAGTGAAATGGTTTCTAAATTTTTTTATCTTCCTCATATAAGGAGAAAATTGAATTCGACAACCCAAATTATATGGACGAAGTGGTGAGGAAGGCTACACTATATTATCAACAATTCAAGAATAGAAGTGAAATTGGTAAGTCATTGAAAAATAAATAGGGTAGCAAGGTAGGCTGAAGCAGAAAAAGATAAAAACTCTTCTACCTCAATAATTTTGGCAAGTATCATCAGAGGAAGAAGATTGGTAAAGGAAATTCACTTCTACCTACATAGTCCTATACTGGTCCCAAAACCATGGAAATGAACAACAAGAAGAACAACAGTGTAAAGGAAAGGGAACCATTGAGATATTGGGGTTGTGATGAGCCAAATGTGCTGAGGGACTTTCCACATAATCCTAGGTCTGTGCAGAACATTCAGGCCAACGAGGAGGAAACCACGTGAATGACATTGCCCAAAATATACCCAAAGTCAACGCAACTTTGAAAGATAGACAAGTAGAGCATCAATCTACTATGGTTGAAATTGAAGGTATTATCCTATACCAAATTTTTTTTGTTTTAATTGATAAGGGGGATGGTTTAAGTTACATTAGCCCTGAAATTGTGGAAAAGTGTAACCTGAAATATGAAAAATTCAGGAATGCATGGCTGGTCTGGCTAGCAACTCGAACCAAAAGAAAAGTAACGAGTTGGATAAAATAGTGTAAGCTTAATTTAAATGGTTATATTACAACAACATATTTGAACATTCTTCCCTTTGGATCTTACAATCTGTTGATAGGCATGAACTGGATGGAAAATAAGGAAACAATTATAAATTTCCTAGAGAAAACAGTCACTTGTGTTAATCAAAGTGGAAACACTGGGCTAATTAGAGGGAAGCAAAAACCAATAATAGTCTAGAAAATCTCAACTTTATAATTGAAAGGAAGTATAAGAAAGGGATGCTTGTTGTACATGGTGCAAGTGCAGAATAATGATTCATTAATAGAAAGAGGAAACTTAAATAAGATACTAGTCATTAAAGAATTTCAAGATGTATTCCTAGAAGAAATTTTTGGGTTACCTCCGCATAGGGACATAGATTTTACCATTGATTTAATACCAGGTGTCGTTCCAGTGTCTAGAGCCCTGTATCGAATGAGCAAACCTGAACTTCTAGAATTGAAAATGATACTACAAGAACTCTTGAATAAGGGCTATATCAGGCACAGTGTTTTACCATCGGGGGAACCTATACTTATGTAAAGAAAAAAATATGGCACTTTCATTATGTGCATTGATTACTATTAGATGAATAAGCTGAAAAAAAAGAAATATATATCCACTACCCTGAATCGATGATCTCTTTCATCGAGTGAGAGAGGCAACGATTTTATCAAAAATAGATTTAAGAATAGGTTACCATCAGTTGCACATCAGAGACAATGATATATAGAAAGGAACATTTACAACCAGGAATGGCCATTATGAGTTTGTGGTGCTACCTTTTGGACTCACAAATGAACTAACAAATTTCAGGTGTCTCATGAATAATATATTCCACCCCTACTTCGATAAATTTGTACTAGTTTTCATAGATATATTCTAGTGTATTCAAAGAATGAAGTGGGGAAGAAAGATCATTTGACAATGGTGTTGCAAACATTAAGAGATCACTGAATGTATGCAAAAATCAATAAATGTGAGTATTATAAAGATAGAATTCAATACTTGGGGCATGTTATTTCCATCAAGGGTTTATCGGTGGATCTTGAAAATATTGAAGCTATCTTGAAGTGGCCCATACCGAGGTTTGTATCCGCAGTCCATTCATTCATTGGAATTGTAGGATACTATGAGAGGTTCATAGAATCTTTATTAAGACTAAGCTATCCCATCAATTCCTTGCAAACAAAGGGAGTGAAATTTGAATGGAAAACTAAATACCAAGAAGGATTTCATAAGCTAAAAATATTATTAACCACAACTCATATATTAAAAATCATAGATCAAAGTAAAGAGTTCCTTGTATGTACCAATGCCTGTTTGGAGGGCCTTCGTGGGGTATTGATGCAGGATAATGCCATGATAGATTACGAGTCTAGGAAGATGAAAGTACACAATCATAACTATGCAGTTCATGACTTAGAATTAGCAGTAGTGGTGCATGCTCTTAAAAGTTGGAGGTAGTATTTAGATCAGAATAAATTTGTATTGGTAACTGATCACATAAGTCTAAAGTAATTTTTTAGCCATCCATATCTCAATACTAGGAAAGCGAGATGCTTGGCCTTTCTCAGCAATTTTGAGTTTGAAATATGACACATAAAATGAAAAGAAAATAAACTGGTAGATGCTCTAAGAAGGCACGCACATATTGTATTAGGAGTATTGGTGAGTAGTGTAAATACAAATTTCCTAGAGCAGGTGAACAAGTCAATACAATAAGATGCATGATACTTAGAAATTTCGCAAAAAATACAGCAAACGGGAAATTCAATGTATGCTGAAAATTTTGACAAACTAGTTACTTACAAGAATGAGTTATATATTTCTAATGTAAGCACATTGAAACAAGTTATTCTAGATGAGTATCACCAAAGACCTTATGCGGGCCATCTTGGGTACTAGAAAATGATGACAGCCTTAAGAAAAGAATTGTTTTGGCCAGGAATGAAGGGGGATGTGGCCGAATATTTAGCAAACTGCATGGAATCCCAATAGGTAAAGGTGGAGGATCAACATCCAACTAGATTACTGAACCCCGTGACCATACCTGAATGGAATTGGGATATAATTTCAATGGACTTGATGACCAGATTACCAAGGACAAAATGCGAACATGATTTTATCAAGGTGGTAAGAGATGTGTTAACTTAAGCATCCCACTTTATATTGATTCATTCTACATTTGGGACTGCTGAGATAGCTAATATTTTTATGAGAGACATCTTTCGCTTACACAGGATACCCGAGGTAATAGTGTGAGACAAAGATGCTAAGTTGACCTCCAAGTTTTGGAAGGCACTATTTGGAGGTATAGAACCCAATTGAATTTTAGTACATCATATCACCCGCAAAAGGATGGGAAAACGGAAAGGAACAATCAGATTCTGGATGATATGCTATGAATGTATGTTATGAATCAACCTACAAAGTGGGAGGAATTTATGCATTTGGAAGAATTTGCATAAAATAATAGTTACTAGGCTTCCATTAAAATGATCCCCTTTGAAGCCTTGTATGGAAGATAACGCAATACTCCCCTAAGTTGGAGTCAGCCAAAAGACAAAATAATATGGGTTACATGTGTTGTAAGAAATAGAGTAGATGGTGCGGAAATCAGATAGAACATCAAAACACCACAGGATTGACAAAAAATTAATGCAAAAAAAATAAGAGTGCATAAAGAGTTCAACATTGGAGACCATGTATATTTGTGAGTAAAACCAAGGAAGAGTATTTTAAACACGAGAACTTGTGAAAAATTAGCACCATGGTTCTGTGGGCCCTTTGAAATCCTAGATAGAGTTGGTCTTGTAGCCTATCAGTTGGCTTTACCCGAAAATGTTAGAGTGCATAATGCATTTCATGTGTCTTTATTAAAAAATTATGTAAATGATAACTCTCATGTGATTGATTGGAATCTAATACAGGTGGAATAGGAAGGAGATTTCCTACCCAAGCCACTTCTCATATTAGAAAGGAAGGAAATCATGATCCGTAATTGAGTCATCACTCAGTTTAAAGTCTAGTGGAAATAGTTCGAACATGAGGAGGAAACTTGGGAGAGGGAAGATAATATGAAACAAGCTTACCTAAAATTGTTCAGTAGAGACAAAGAACAATAAACATAGAGGACGGTGTTATTTCCAAGAGGGGAAAGATACAAAACCCTTCCACTACAATATAAACATTTTATTTGTGTTTGACTATTTGTAGTGTCTTGGGTGATGAGCCATGATGATATGATTATTAGGAAAATTTGTGTAAATTAAATAAATAATTTTGATGTATAAAATGGAAAATTGTGAGAAAAGAAACACCCAAAAAAAAGGATGCTTACTTAAACTTGAATGCCATATTGTAGTTAAATATTCCTTAGATATACTCAATTGAAGGTAATAATGAGAAAACTTACTGTGACAGAGAAAAGCAGATTTTATAAGGAAAAAAAAGAGAAAAGCCTAGGTTGAGGAAACAGATCCGCATGATGCTGCCAACTGAAAATATAATGAAAACTAACACTAAATAGGCATTAGGAGGAACTAGAAGAGGTTATTGATTCCAGGCAAGGAAATCATAGCGAAGGAATGAGAGGTTGATTCAAGGTTAGGTGGATCTATTATTCTACGACACGATTTTCCAGAACAAAAGTGTTGATTTGAGATCAATATTACGGTCATTATTCTGAATCATTAGTTAGTATGTGCTAAGTAATTAAATTATTACTTCAAATTAATGAACCTATATTACTAGGGGAAAATTTTATGTGCCAATAGTAAGGGTGAAAATATTATTTTTAGGTTTTATTAGCGGAAAAATGTTTGTGTTATTAATACTTGTGAATTTTCTCTTATGTAAATTGTCTTTGTACAATTCATAACATTGTTTTAAGCCTTGTCACTTTTTTGTTTTAGCAGTAAACAAGGAAGAGTGTTATTTGTCAATATCTAACTGTGAGGGATATCGCATGTGCAACTGTATAAATGAATACTTATTTATGTCTTTTTTAACAGGTGTTTAAGCAAACATTTGTAGGGCAATGTTGGATATATCAATAATTGATAAAGTGTGATTTATATAGGACGATATATGGGTATCTAAGTTGATATTTTGATGGATCCATAACTGTAATTGCCTTAAGTTAGTAGCAGATGTGATGGAAAATTTATAATTTTTTTGCATTCATCCGAAAGACAATTCCACAGAGAAGTGAACAATTTAGTTAAGAACGAATCCCTTTGGATATGCTCTACAACATTAGTCACCTTCAGGCCAAGGTGAAATAATCAAGGGGAAAGGAAAAGAGGCTAGATGATGAGAACAATACTCAACAATACTATCATCAAAGCATGGTAAAGTGAGCATAAAAACTCGAGAAGCATTTAGGAGGAAAACCCAAAAGGAATTCTAGCATGTCTCTTCTCGTAGATAGGAGGAAATTGTTTAAACCAGTAATGATCAACTTGTGTCAATCTACCTATAGTGTAGGCACTTGTATCGCTTAAACTTTAGATATTAATGTAACACAGTGGATAGAAAAACAAAGATTAATTACCAGGAAAGGCGGTTTTCATTCACTACAGTGGGAGTATTAAACTCACCATAAGTTCCTTTATTGGAACATAGAAATTTATAAATGAATTTGCACGGTAAAGACTATCAATGAAATTAGAGACTGAGGATTTGTGTTCATTAAACATTTTTAAATTAGCAATAAGTAATATCGCGTATACACCGAGAGAATTACAAACAAGAAAGTGAATTGAAGATTATACGAGAGGTGTATATGAACATATCCATAGACAATAGTAGAATCATTTCGATATGAAAGACAAAACTCGGTAACGTAGTAAATATGTGCGTAGCTCTACAACACAATTACACAATCGATAAAACTTTGAGCCATTGATTACATAACTTAAGCAACCATTAAATATCACAATTGATAATTGATTCTTGTGGTGAATTCCAAATGAATAACGAAAGGAGCCAACCAAACTCCGATTCTGAGTAGTTATTTACATCAACGAAAGCATTGAGAAACAAGCCCACATTTCTTCCATATAAATAACAATTCATCTTTCCTTGGTATCATTGGTACACAAAACTAATAGTGGGCATAAGAACAGAAGTAAATTGAACTCAATCTCTGAGTAAATTATTGATATCAAACATTAAACTAAAAATATGTACTCAAATCTCCAAAGATGAACAATAAATCAATTTCCATCTATAACCTTGGCATACAACACTATTAGCGAGCATATGAAGAGTAGGCCACCACTCTTATGCACAATATTAAACAACAATTTATAATGTGTCTTGTACATAGATAGTTTATAAAAAAAAGATGCTAGGTTCAAGGGCCAGCACTATGGCCCTAGCTGCACAAAACAGTTAAATAGGAAGAAGAATTGGTGATTCCAGAAAGTGAAATATCAAGATGAGTCCGGGAAAGGTGTTGGAACCCTTCCATCTACGCAGTGGTGGTAGAGACTCCAAGGACTGGAAGCAATGTCAAGGGCGCTGACTTGTAGTTGAGAATAATTAATATTATTTTATTATTAATGGAGAAAATGGTTACATTGTTGTAACTTTCTCCCTAGTTTAGGATTAGTTCCTATAGTTATGGGGTTTGGGTACAACTTCCTATTTCCTAGTATTGTATTTAATGATGTAATCCTTTGATTGATGAGTAATAGAGTGAACGAGAGACATCTCTCAAGTTTTGTGAGTGTAGTCTCCAGGTGCAGGCCACACCTGAGAGCTACATCTCTTTCTTTTCAATTCAGTGCATATTTTATCTTGGTATCAGAGCTCAGATTGAGTGAGCCTGATCTTTGTCACCTGTGAGGCTGAAGTGCCTGTAGAAGCTAGCTTGCCTGTGTGGCGGAATTGCCTGTGAGGCTATGTGTGTACACGAGAGCTCTATGCTCGATTGAGCAGGTGGACTGCAGAACACCTGGCTCGGACTTAGAAATTCTTTTTTTTGAGCAGAAAGGTTGATTGGCGTGGATTTTGCGCTGACAGTCGCACCAGAAGACCGATTAGCGCGGGATTTCAGGGAGAAATCGCGCTAGAGCGTGGAAATTCAGGGAGGAATCATGCCAGAGCGCGAATTTTGAGGGAGAAATCGCGCTATTGTGCCAGAAAGCCCGATTAGCGCAGATTTTGCCAGGAAAAACGCGCCAATTTTTCTACTCTAAGCAATTTTTAATTAGCGCGGATTTTTCGCTCGGGGTAGCGCCAAGGAGATCCCTGAACAGCGTGAACTTCATTTAGCGGTTTGCAAACGGAGCAGATCGGCGGAGGTACAGATCAGTCCGGGAGAGACAGATCGGGAAAGCGCCAGAGGAGATCTGCGGGAAACCTCGACTTCGTGTTGGCGATCTGCAAGGAGAGAAGGATCGGCGAAGTGGCAGATCAATCCGGAAGAGGTGGATCAGATCAACTGTGATCAGATCGTTGATTCGGCTGTGTTGGAAACGCCGAAGTTACTCATTGGAGCGGGAGTGCCAGACACTGCAGATCGGTGGCAGAGGTGTCAGATCGATCTGACAGGTATTGTTTTTGTTGTTAAATAGATTCAAAATGAGTAACACAATGGAGTCTTACCTTAACGAGTCTGGTAAACTCAACGGATCGAACTTCACAAACTGGAAGTTCAAGATCCAGACTCTGCTCGAAGGTGCGAATGCTCAGGCTATAGTGACAGGCGACGAGTAGAGACCGGCAGCAGCCCAACAGAAGGAAGACTGGGGAAAACGAGAAAACAAAGCCAAAGTCCTGCTGACGATGTCTGTGAAAGACAATGTCATTGCACACATCAGAGATTGTAAATCGTCCGCCGAGATCTGGACGAAGATCAAAAATCTCTATGAGACCCATAATACAAACAAAGTTTTGGCTCTGAAAAGCAAGCTATTTTCGATGAGAATGGACGAAAGGGAGTCTGCTACTGCATTTGTAGCGCGAATTAAGGATGTTAAGGACGGATTGGGGGCCATTGGAGTGGCGGTAGCTGATGAATACCTTGTTGCAATTACAATGAATGGGATGCGTGATGATTTTCAAACCTTCATCACTGGAGTCTCGGCAAGGGAGAAAGCACCCTCATTCGATGATCTCACTCCGATCTTGCAGCAAGAGGAAGATCGAAGGCAAAACCTGAATCTGAACCCCCAAAGTGACGATCTCGCGCTGGTGGCAAAACGAAGACTATCCAAAGGAAGGCAGTCACAACAGCAATCAAAGCAAAGAGGAGGAACGTCACAGAAAAATCCGCATTCTCAGAAAGGTATGCTTGCAAATCATTATGAAAAGAAATGCTTTTATTGTGGAAAAATGGGTCATATACAGAGAGATTGTTATCATAAGAAGCAGGCTGATGAGGCAAGGAGGAGACAGGTAAATCCAAAACACAGAGGATATTTTGTAGAAGAAGAAGAAGACTTCAGTCATGAATTTCGACTGTTCACAGTCGACTGTGCCCTAACAACATCAAACGAAGATGACATCTGGTATGTTGATTCCGGAGCATCATCACACATGACAGGTAATAAATAATTTTTTGACAGTCTTGAAGAAGTTATAAATGGATCAAAAATATATCTAGGGGATGATAATGGATATCAGATTAAAGGTCACGGGGTGATTTCAGTTAAGTTGCCTAATGGAAAAATTAGTCACGTTTCAAATGTGTTATATGTCCCTGGAATAAAGAAAAACCTGATATCTGTATCCATGATTGCTGACCAAGATATGCATGTTGAATTCTTCAAGACTCACTGTGTGATAAAGGATTGCAGGGATGAAATTGTTGCAACAGGCATGCGAGTTGGAAGCCTGTACAGGTTGGATGCAAAAAGTATACCGAAGCAAGCCATGGTAGCACGAGAGTCGACAACTGAGAAACTCTGGCATCAGAGGTTTGGTCATCTGAATCTGCAGGATCTTAGGTTGTTACAAAAGAAAGGTATGGTCGAAGGTCTCCCCATCTTTCGTAACATTCAGTTGAATTGTGATGGTTGTGCCCTAGGAAAGATGCACAGAGAACAGTTTCTTGTGCATGATAGGAGGAGGCAAACAAAAATCTTAGAGCTAGTGCACACTGATGTATGTGGTCCCATGCAGACAAGGTCGCTAGGGGGAGCATACTATTTCTTGTTATTTACTCATGATTGCACTAGGTATTCTTGGGTTTATTTTTTAAACAAGAAAAGTCAGACTTTCCAATGTTTTATAGAGTTCAAAACCCTGGTAGAAAAACAGTTTGGAAAAAGTATTAAAATTCTCCGATCTGATCAAGGAGGAGAATACAAAATAAAGGAATTCATGAAATACTGCAAAACTCACGGGATTGTTCAGCAATATACAGTGCCGCATACACCACAGCAGAACGGAGTTGCAGAGCGTAAAAACAGAACATTGGTGGAGTGTGCAAGGAGCATGCTGCAAGGTAAGGGTCTATCTAATATGTTTTGGGCAGAAGCAATAAATACTGCTGTATATTTGAAAAATATAAGTCCTACTAGGTTTCTTGGCTTCAAAACCCCTTTTGAAGCCTTATATGGAGTTAAACCACCAGTAAATCACTTAAGAGTCTTTGGGTCAAAGGCATTTGCACATGTACCCAAAGCTGATAGAAAGAAATTAGACCCTAAGGCAGTTAAATGCATCCTAGTTGGTTATGGCACAGAGTTTAAGGCATACAAACTGTTCAATCCTGACTCTCGTAAGACATTTGCTAGTAAAGATGTAGTCTTTCATGAACAGGTGCAGGAAAGGAAAGCTGACGTTGGAGATGATTGGCACATTCCATTGCTGTTGGAGGAAAGCAGCGAGGATGAGAAGGAGCAGGAACAGGAGAAGGAAGAAGAGAATGAAGAAGAACAACAAGAAGGTGAAAAAGCAGGCCCAATTATTGCAGAGGAAAACAAATTTGAGGTAAGTCCACCCCTACCAAGGAGGTCAGGTAGGAAGACTCAATTACCATTGAAGTTGAGAAACTATGCTTTGATGTCAAAAGTTTTGAACATTGTAGAACCCTCTAATTATAAAGAAGCTAGTCAATTTAAGGAATGGAGAGCTTCAGTGGATGAAGAAATGGAATCAATTTTTAGAAATGATACTTGGGATTTAGTTGAGATGCCTAAGAATAAAACACCTATAGGATGTAAGTGGCTGCTTAAACCAAAAATGAATGCAGACGGAAGTATAGATAAGTTAAAAGCTAGGTTGGTTGCAAAAGGATATTCACAGAAGGAAGGTATAGATTTTGATGATATTTTTGCACCTGTAGCAAAGCTAAATACAATCAGAATGCTTATTGCTTTAGCTACTAAATATAATTGGGAATTACACCAACTTGATGTTAAATCTGCATTTTTAAATGGTGATTTAAAAGAAGAAATTTACTTAGTACAGCCAGAGGGATATGTAAAGCAGGGGCAGGAATATCTTGTTTGCAGATTGAAAAAGGCTTTATATGGTTTAAAGCAAGCACCCAGGTCTTGGTATGAAAAATTTGATTCTTTCTTTATAGAGTATGGTTTCCATAGAAGTTTAAATGACCCAAATTTGTATAACAAGTACAATAATCAGGGGAAGATTATTTTGATTTCTTTGTATGTGGACGACATGATTATAATAGGAAGCCTTCACTATTGTCTGGGATTAGAAGTATTCAGAGATATTGGGAAAACTTTTCTTACCCAAGGGAAGTATGCTAGAAATCTGTTAGAAAAGTTTGGGATGGATCGGTGTAGATCAACAGCAACACCTTTGCAGCAAAATCTGAAATTAAGCAGTGATGATGGCACTAAGGAGGTAGATGCCAATGTACACACAACTGGTTGGCAGCCTGATATATCTTACAACAACCAAACCTAACTTGGCATACTCAGTTAGTGTGTTGAGCCAATTCATGTCGAAACCGCTTGAAAGTCACTGCACAACAGCAAAAAGCGTGTTGAGGTATCTTTGTGGTACTGTTCATTTTGGTATTTTATACACTGATGTATCTGATGTTACTCTAGCAGGTTTTTGAGACTCAGACTAGGCAGGTAACCTGGATGATTGGAGGTCCATCACAGGTTATGCATTCAACATAGGTTCCGGGGTAATAGCATGGAGCAGCAAGAAACATAGTACTGTAGCTTTGTCGTCATGTGAAGCTGAGTATCAAGCATTGTGTGCAGCAACATGTGAAGCGATCTGGTTGAGGAGGCTTCTCAAAGATGCAGGAAAAGAACAAAAGCAACCCACTTCTATCAAAAGCGACAACCAGAGCACCATCAAATTAGCATACAATCCGGTGTTTCACAAAAACACCAAACCTATAGACGCTCAGTTCCATTTTGTTAGAGAAAAAATACAGTCAAATGAAATTGCTGTTGTATATTGTAAAACTTGTGAGAATGTGGCTGACATTTTCACCAAGCCTCTTGCACGAGTGAAATTTGAATTGTTTAGAAAGATGTTAGGAGTTCAGGAGAACCCTTTCTCCATTAAAGGGGGGAGTTAAGAATAATTAATATTATTTTGATATTAATGGAGAAAATGGTTACATTGTTGTAACTTTCTCCCTAGTTTAGGATTAGTTCCTATAGTTATGGGGTCTGGGTGAAACTTCCTATTTCCTAGTATTGTATTTAATGATGTAATCTTTTGATTGATTATGGAATAGATTGAACGAGATAAATGTCTCAAGTTTTGTGACTGTATTCTCCAGGTGCAGGCCACACCTGAGAGCTACATCTCTTTCTTTTCAATTCAGTGCATATTTTATCTATGACATGGAACAAAGACGGTTGAGTGTTTTACAAATAAACATTGTTTTATCGACAAAATTATGCACACGAGGACAGCCGTAAATATTAAAGAATTCATAAAGGAGCTAGTTAATTAATAGCATATTCCCCATCCCATTCCATTATAAAAGCATGAATAATAATTAATAAAAAATAAAACAAATAAGTATTAATAATTTAAATTGTTTCCTTCCCTATTAAGTTATCATGAAATAGAAATGGAAAGAAACACTTAAAAGAAAAAGGATGAAGCAAGAAGTCACGATCGATGAAAGAGATCTCTAAATAATTTTCGATTCAGCCAGCTGTCGTGGAACAAAGAAGGTTGAGTGTTTTACAAATAAGCATTGTTTTATCGACAAAATTACGCACATAGGACAACAATATATATTAAAAAATCATAAAAGAGTGAGTTAAATACTAGCATATTCCCACATTGCATTATAAAATCATGAATAAACATGTTCATGTCTCCTTAAAATCTATATCGCTTTGCATAAACATATCCTAAGGCATATCCATGTGATAGACGTGAGTTCATTGTGAAATAAAAAGACACATACCTTTAAAGAAGATATAATCACAACATTCGTTCAGCAGTGGCACAAACAAAGCTTCAAACATAATGTGATAGTTTTATGTACACTAATCCCATCATACATGAATGAAATGGGATAACCAAATTTTAGGGAGGAAATATAATTTCACGTGAGTTAATCCTTATACCTATTAATTCATAGAATGTATAATTGCATTGGAATAATATATAAATAAAGTGAAGCATATACAGATGCATCTATTACCTAGAAAAACGAAGGGGGAGATTTAAAGGATTGAAGATAAGCCTAAATTGGAGTGTTAAACTCCTTTCACACTAGAATAAGTAGTTCAATCACCAACGGTCGTAGATTACACTGACGTGAACTCCGAGAGGAAACTCGAGTAAACAAATAAAAAAAACGAGAGATAAAGGTTTTGACTAAAACCTACACCGTGAAATAGAAGAGGAAAATCAAATGAAAGATGAGACTTGAGAGATAAAGGTTTTGACTAAAACCGACGATGTGAAATGGAAGAGGAAAATCATGTGAGAGATGAGACACAAACTAACGGGCTAATAAATAATAAGTTTGTATAAATAATAACCTTACAGAATAACGAAGGATATCGCTTATAACCCCACAACAAATGGGAGATTGCTTCTCTATTTCTTGAAGCCAACTTTCCCACACATATCATTTATGTATATTAGAAGATGAGATAGATGATATGATAACAAGCATAGGGAAAATGATAGAGCTGAAGGAACACCACGAAAAAAAACTCACTAGACATGCATAAAATATGTTGTTAACATCCATATAGAAAGTTATAACTGCAAAAAGATTCATAATACAAATATGTCTCTCTGTGAACCTCACTATGAGTTGCTTGTACCTTATTAAAAGAGAAATACAACAGATAATTCACAAAATAGATATGCCATTCAAAACTAGCCATTATCCTCGTTAATCTTATCTATATATTCAGTAACTTGCAAGGAGCTTTGTAAACAACTTTGCAAACATACCCGATGAAGTTAGCTGCCCAAGATGGTCGTCTCTGTCAACTATGTGCAATAGATTTTTCTTACTGCATGTAATATGGCACGCTCAATGGAACCGCTATGCCCTTTTTAGTCTGGATGATAGTACATGGGGTTTTCACATTGCATAATATGTTTCTCACATCACTCTAGAAGATGGTTTTGGCAAACAAGAGTGTGAATTCAGGATTCACATTCATCATTTTTCTACTGAATTCCTTTACCAAAGAGGGATAATTCACACCAACTAATAGAGGAACACAACTTGAAACGCACGTTGAATAGAAATGCCCACAAAGAGCTGAAGAAGTTGAAAATCATGGAAAAAATTTCTTTCATCAACAAATCAATTTTTTTTTTTTCCAGTTTGCATAATGATCTTGATCAACTAATTAATGGAATTGTCATGAAGAGCTTCTTCCATTACTGTCATGCACTAAATTGAGGTTACAATATAGTTTTGGGAAACGCTCTCTCTCGTATCGAAATACACAAAGCTCCCTTCTTTCATGGCGAATGTCTAGAATAATTTTCACGATTGCCGATCTCGTATCGAATTCTGCGACTTCTAAGGCTTTGCCCCCTACTTTCACAGCGAACAACCATAGAAGGTGGAGCGCTATGGAAAAACATGATATGAATTGTAACAGGCTTTGCCTATGGTATGCTTGCAGTGATCGGATCGCAGACACGTCGACACTGTCTAATCACATAATTTTCACGATTGCGGATCTGGTATCGAATTCTACAACTTGCAAGGCTTCGCACCCTATTTTCGCAAGGAACAATCAGAGAAGCTGGACGCTATTGACAATGATAATGCGATCCAAACACGATGGTCCAATTCAATTCCATCGGCCACGTTCCTGGTCACCATCAAACCGATTCATTTTCACTATGTGACGCACCCTCCTCAAAAGCACAGCGGTGGTTGTGCTATTACGACGAAAAATATTCGCTGAAGAATCCATCGTGGAAGTTGGTTTAAAATTCAACGCGGCTTCATCCATGTGAGGTCCGAATAGTCGAGGGCTTTCTATTTCAACTTCAGTGGATGAAGATTGGTTGACTTTTTAACTCAATGAAATAAGAGTTAATTCCCTAGGAATATGCTTCTGTATTAGAGCTTATACACCACTAGGGCTTGCTTTAAGTGGGCAGGCATGCTTTTTATTCCATGACGGTTCATCAGCTTTGTCTCCCGATGATTAATCAACTATCTCCCAACGGTTCATCAATGTTTTGTATTCATGCTCTCAGTCTCCCAAGTTTCTCAACCCTTCCGGCACCCATGTCGAGGTGCACGTGGACCCGCTCATCATCGTCCATTAGCATGACCATTGACCAACGACATGAATTACTCCTAGCTGGTTATGGATAACTATCCAACTCTCCCTAATTATGTTTTTCAATTTCCTTTGTTCTATCTTAAATTATCTGATGAAAAATTTCCTTCGTTCTATCTTAAATTATGTGATGAAGTTCTGAGATCGGGTTCTTTAGTTGTTATAGACATGATTCAGTTTAGGCTTGAGCCCTTCACCCAGTCGTAGTGATTTCCTTGAAGAACAAGTTCACTCGCTCGAAAGTATAAGACATCTTATGTTGGCTTTTGTTCCGAATACAAGTTTCTTATACCTACTTTCTTACTTCCACATTTAACTCCATGGTTTTGTTTTCTTTAGAAGCATATTAGATGTGTCCATGACCTTGGATAAATTTAATTACGGTTAAGGTTCCATATCTCGAATATTTGAGCTTGTTTATGTTGTATACAAATACCGTATGCTCCTGTTCCCATCACCGTGCGACCTCAATTTGTCTCCCACTATTTTCCACGAGTTTCCCCTATTGACCCCCAATTCGAATCACTTTAGGTACTCTCCCATGGATTTTTATCGATTTGTTGAGTCATTGTTCAGTTCTCCTCAGAGACCGTCGTTGAACAACTGGACAATGCTATAGTCCCCATGGTTTTACAATGCTGTAATAAATAAGTTTTTCTATATATTTTATTCGTATTTTTTTTTTAAAATTTATTTAAATTATGGTGGTAAGTAATTGATGGTAAATATGTTATTAATTTGAGCATGAGTTATTTTTAAAGATTTCTTTTTGAATGGTTCCCTGCAAAGCATAAGAACAAAAAAGTAATACACAAATATATGAGAAGCATGCATGAATATTGCAACGATTTTGCTAATTATGATATTTATGCCCACAATTTATGTACATGACATTATAGTATGCAAAGGATGCAATAAAAAATTCAAATTATGATCCAATCAAATGTTTGAAAAACATATTTTTTAGATATCGAAAATAAATATTTATTTCCAAAATTAAACATTATAAGTTGCATCAATTAATGTTAAATTAATAAAAATCAATGGAAAGATCAATTAATACATCGCTAAAATCCTACGTTGCTAGGACTAATAAACTAACACAACCAGAGTAGTCAATGAGACTAATATATGTCAATAGGCATATATCAACCAAGTTAATAATTATTAGGTGCATGGTAGGCATTTAACCTAATAGTATAAACATTTAAACCATATGTTATAAACTTTAATACACAGAAACCCTATATATTAAACCCTCAATATTATAAACCCTAATATTAAACTCAATGTTATAAACCCAAACGATATAAGCCATAGCACAAACACATTATTAAATGTGGTTGATTACATCAATCGACCTATATCAAGCACATGCACAACCACATCAGTAAATATGGTTGAATAATTTTTTTAACTTTTGCATTTAACATTGAAGAAATTGCAATGTAACATAACATTACCACAATGTTTGTCACATTGTGATGTTGGATAGGTTTATGTACCACTATGATGTCACAACATGTTTAGTTATTAATATTAATCAATAATTTCATAGAAAATCAAGTTTGACTGAAGTTTAAGAGTGTTGAATGACAAACATAGTAAAACATAATCCAACATAGTCAATCACATTGGTAACTATGGTTGACTAAACCTTAATATTATAAACCCTTTATATTAAACACATAATATTATAAACCCTAATGTTAAACCCAATATTATAAACCGCAATATTAAAAATCCTAGTATTATAAACCAAATGATATAAACCAAAATGTTAAAAATCCTAGCACCGTCACATTAGTAAATTTGGTTGATATACCTAGATCATCACATATCAATCACATGCAAAACTACATTACTAAATGTAGTTGAATAATTTGTTAATGTTGCATTATCACATTGAAGAAATTGTAATGCAATGTAATATTCCAACAATGTTTGTCACATTGTGACACTGGATAGATTTATGTAGCATTTTGACGTCACAACATGTTTGATTATTAATATTAATCAATAATATTCAAATTTTGACAAAAGTTTAAGAGTGTTGAGTTGTAATCATAGTCAATCAAATATAGTCAACCACATTAGTAAATATGGTTGACTAGTTTTGTAATGTGGCATGACTTCATTCACAAAATTTGATCATTGTCAACTATTAATGTTATATTCAATCACATAATAATAATAATATACTCAAGGTTAATGTTAATATTAATATTAGTATTATTCTAAGTAAACTTTATTAATATTAACATTATTATTAAACAATGGTTAATATTCATTGTGACTAACCAAGGATGACCTTAGTTAATTGTGGTTGATAAGTTTGACTGTAGTTAACCACGGTTGACTATAATTGAATATCAACAAGTTACATTGAAAAGGGACAACCATGAACTAATTTTGAATTTTGTTAAACATGGTAAGCATAAGGTTGACCTAGTTTGATCATGGTCAACTATTTAAACATGGACTATAAAGGTTAACTTTATTTGACAATGTTAAACTAATGTGGTTGACTATTGTTTGGCTATTAATATTAATTAATAATATTAATTAGTGATTCTATTTGACTGAAGTTGAAGACTGTTAAGTGTCAAACATAGTCAACCACATTAGTAAATGTGGTAAACTAATTTTGTAATGTAGAACTGAGAAATTGGATAAATTGAAATCTAATGTAACATTGCAACAATGTTTGTCACAATGTGATAATGTTTATCACATTACAACATTTGATAAAATTTTGTCACAAAGCAACAATATAACATTGCAACGGTATTTGTCACAATGCAATAAAAGTCGCCACATTGCAATATTTGTCACATTGTCGCCTTTGTCATATTTCTTGAACAAGTTCACCATGGATAAACATGGTTTGACTAATTTGACCATGATTGACCATAGTTTTTTATGATGGATTATGGTTTTTTTTATTGATAATGGAAGGCTATAGTCGATTATGTTTTACCATGGTGACATAGGCTTACCATATTTGACCATAGAAACAATGGTTGGCGATGTTGAGCATGAGTTTACCATGGTTTTTAAAATTTGATTTTAGTGATTATGGTTAACCAAATAAGACCATGATTGCCCATGGTTGACCTAAGTTGGTCGTGACTCAACACGACTCACCATGGTTGACATATGTCAACCATGCAAAACACAGTTAAGTATGGTTTACCATGGTAACTATAATTAACTATGGTCAATCATAGTCAACCATGGTATTCATAGTTAATGATGGTTGACCACGACTCGACTATGATTCACAATGTGTGACTTTTATTAAACATTATTGATTGTGTTTTCATCATGGATAATGATTGTTTGACTATGGCTGAACTTGATTGAATATAGTTGTCATTGTTGACTATGTCTCATTATGGCATGGAGTTGACTATTGTTAAATTTCATAAACATAGGGTTGACCAAGTTTAATCATGGTCAACTATTATATATTATATAATATTTTAATATATAGAAATTAATTATAAATCATTTTTAATATTGGCATTTATAATATGGGGGTTAATATTAAGATTTATAATATTAAGGTTTATTATTTTAGGGCCTATAATATTATGATTTAATACATAGGGTTTATAATGTAAGGGTTTAATATTATAGTTGACTAAACCTTAATATTAAAATGCCTATATTATAAACGCATAATGTTAAACCCTAATATTGTAAACCCTATATTTGAAACCCTGATATATTAATCTCTAATATTTAAAATGGTTGACTATGTTAGACTTTAAGATTATATGGCCTTCTTTTGGAAAATTACATCTTGTTGACTTTTCGAATTCCAAAGGGGATCCATCTTCAGGACAAAACTAAGTGACTAACTGAAAAAAGAGTTAAATGACGAAAAAGTCAAATAAACAAAAATAATAAAAAACTAGAATAATTTTTAAAATATATATATATATTAATAAACCTAAATAAAACTAAACACATCATATGTATATATAAAATAATAATAACATATAAACCTTTAATATTTTAAATTAATATAGAAATTAATATGTTGTTGAAAAAAGAAAATCATAATTAATTTTAATTTAATAATTTTGAAATTACTATAAATAAAAATAATAAATAATTTATTTATTTTTGATAATATTGTTTTATGAAAATTGTTTGAAAACTAATTTACTTAATTAATAATAATAATAAATTTTGAGCATGGTTGACTATGTTGAACATAAGTTGACTATGATTTTTTATGGTTGATTATGGTAAATATGATTGACCATATATGATCATGATCGAAAATGGTTGGGTTATGTTGCCATAATTCAACACCACTCACCATTTTTGACTTATGTCAACTATGCTGAATATAGTCAGTTATGGTTTGCAATGGTTGCCCATAGTGACCATAGTTAAATATGGTCAATCATAGTCAACTATCGTGACCGTAGTTGATGATGGTTAATCGTAGTTAGAATATAGTTGACACTGTGACAATTATTAAACATCATTGACTATGCTTTCTCTATGATAAATTATTTGACTATGGTTGAACATTGTTTTCCATGTTTATCTTATAAAAGTTGACTATGTCTAATTATATCATCAAATCGATTGTTGTTAGAAATGGAAAAATAAAATTAACTTAGTCTAATTATAATAAACTATTATATATTTATAATATAATAATATATAAAACAAAATATTATAATATGATTATATTTATATAATATAGACCAATATTATTATTAATAAAACTATATATATATAAAATATTATAATATATAAACAAAGTATTATAATTTATATTATAATAATATTATATATAATTTATATTATAATATAGCAAAATATTATCTATTATTAGATGAAGGCTTTCTATTTCAATTTCAGGTTGATGAAGATTGGTTCCTTTTTAGATCAACTATAAAGATTTAATATCTTCCGAATATTATGTATTATTAACTGAAGGTTTTCTGGATGAAAATGGATTGAAGTTTTACATCAACTATAAAGATTTAATGTCCTCAAAATATGCTTTGTCTTAAACCTTATCTATAACTAGGGTTTGTGTTAAGTGGTCACTCATGGTTTGTATTCCGTGATGCTTCATCAACTCTGTCTCCCAACGCTTCATCAACTGTCTCCCAACAGTTCATCAACGATTTGTATTAATGATCTCTGTCTCTCAGGGTTCTCATCCCTTCCAGCAACCAAACCAAGGTGCACTGGGAACCGCTCATCACCATCCATCGGCATGACCATTGATCAATGATACGAATTACTCCTGCCTGGTTATGGGTAACTACCCAACTTTCCCTGTTTTCCTAGCTGCTTATGGGTAGCTACCCAACTCTCCCTGTTTTCTTTTTAATTCCCTTTGTTTTATCTTAAATTACGTGTTGAAGGTCTCAGATCAAGTCGTATACTTATTGCAGGCCTATTTCGATTTATTCTTGAACTCTTCACCTGGTCATAGCGATTTAGAGAAAATTTTCATTTGTTTGAATGTATAACACATCTTATGTTGGCTTTTGTTCCAAATACAAGTTCCTTGATACCTACTTTCTTCCTTCAAAATTTTAACTCGAGGTTTTAGTTTCTTTAAAAGCGTACTGGATGTGTCCACGACGTTGGATAATTTTAATTACTGCTAAAGTTCCGTATCTCAGATATTCAAGTTTGTTTATGTGATATGTAAACAGAGATTGTGTGTTCCTGTTCCCGTCACCGCCCGGCCTCAATTTCTCTCCCACTATTTTCTACTATCTTACCCTAATGACCCCCAATTCAGCTGCCAAGGAATTTTATCGGTTTGCTGAGCCATTGTTTAGTTCTCCTGGGAGACTGACCTTGAACACCTGGAACATGCTACAGTCCCCATCTGTGACTTCCCTAGATTTTTGCAACACTAATCCAGAGCATTATGGTTTACAGTGGTGTAATAAATAAGTCTTTCCATGTATTTTGGACATCGGTGAAATTCCTTTTGCATGGAAGGATGTCTGCCATTGCGTTTTTGATGTATCTTCCATTTTTACTTTTGTTACATTAAATTTGTCAAAATTCAGTCCTTAATTATTATTAGTCCTTGCCATCTGGTAATGGCTAGGGACTGTAGTAATCAGTTTTTAGGCATTTGACATTATTTGCTCTTCCCTTTTCAAAGTTTTTCAAAGTTTTCTGATTTCATATTCATCATTTACCATATCATTCAACTTCATGGTTTATTTGGCCTCTTCCTGAGGTGGAAGAGGCTGGACTATATGTTATTTTGGTTTAAGACTGTTCATTTTTTAAAAATGTTTTAGACTACATAACTAATGTTAACATTAGTTTGAGACATTAGTTGTTGAGACATTAGTTACATTATTTGGCTTATTGGTTGCAGTTAGTTGCTCGCAATTGGTAGTAGGTAGTTACAAGTGTGTACAAAGATTACAGGTGTATGTGTGAATGCGTTACATGTGTATGTGTGCATGTATTGCAAGTGGATGGAAGATCTGCACCTCTTCCTAAAACTGTCCTAAAACTGTCTGAGCATTTCCGGATGCTCTGGTCTTCCTCATCCTAAGACTGTCCTAAAACTGTCTGAGCATTTCCTAGATGCTCTGGTCTTCATCAGGTCGGTAGAGTTTGACAATATTCCTATGCTAGATCATTCCCAGTGTCTAAACATCTGCCTTCAATTCTTGATTTATCAAGTTATCAGGCCCTGTCTCACATGGCGGCAATTTTTGCAGGTCTAGAGCTTTTTCATAGCAACAGAATCACGATTACTCAGCTGAATTCAGTACACTATATCGGAGCCACCATGACCAATAATGTGCTCCTCGTCCATGGATTCCAGAACTTCATGCTCATCAAAGTTGAGTTGTTGTTGGTCTGGGTGATGAGCTCAATTGGCATTGGTCCTGTTGAAGAATTCCTAGAGAAATCTATAGAATTGAGCTTCAAAGTATCCAAGAGTGTGAGCTAAAAGAAATAACATGCCATACCAAGAGCGTGAGTTGAAAGAAATAACAATTCGTACCTAGAGCTGAGCTGAAGATTCATTTCTTACAAGTAGGCGGGGAAACAAATTGGCAAGCCTTGGCTACAGATTGAGCATTGGCCTCGGCCACTGATTCTATAGATAGCTCAGTTGGAGCTTGAGTAAGGGAATCAAAAGTAGATTCCACAACAAACTTATAATCAACAAGTTGCTCTTGAGAAGATTCAACAGAAGCCAGTGAAATGTGGAGGAAAAGTGAAATGCTTGCATGGAGTGGAAAGGACGACATTGCTTGTGAAATAGACCAGCGGCGTCAGCAATGGGGGCTTTTCATAAGCTGCCTTTCAATAATGGCAGATGCCCAATTTCTTATGGTGGACAGACTTTCGGCTTCGACTTGCTTCTTGCCTGAATGTGCATACAAAGGAACAGTGCTTTCTTTCTAAACACTCTCCAGTTGGTGATGCTCTCCACCATCTTCCATCTTAACACCCTAGGCAGCAACTTTCACCACCTGAAACCTACTAAGTACCCTTTTAAAGGATATATAAAAACAGAGCCTTTTGAAGGATCGACCTGAATTTCATTTCTCTCACCTTCATTCTTGCTCTTTTTACGATCCTCTTCTTCCAAATCTGAGATCCCTTCTTCTTCCCTCACCCGATTCATCTCCCTGATGTCATCTTCATCGAGAAATTGACTCAATCTCGTCTAGCCATTGTATGTATAAAGACTATCGAGTGCGAGAGTGAGAGCGAGGTAAATGGATTGAAGAAATCCCATGTTGAATCTTGAGGAAGCGAGGGTAGTGGGGAAAGGCCCATGGAGTTTTCTTCCCAAGTTCCACGACTCCTACAGGACACAAGCTCACAACTCCTACGATGGGATCAATCGGCAAAGGTGTATGATACACGCTCACCAAATCCTGAAACCACTGGTACCTATCGCCATTGTCCTACGCTTCAACCACGTTTCAATCATGCATTAGGATGCGTTATGTTGAAACACGTCGCTTGTTATGTTCAACCTTCGTTTGTAATGATTCAAACTTTTGTTACATTCAACCTTTGCTTTTAATGATTCAAACTTTTGCTCTGCAACTTTAATTTCTTCATTGTTCTACTCGTTGATAAATATTCTTCAAATAACATAAGTGTGTCAACCCTTTCTTCGTTGCTTGGGTTTCCTCTTAAAGGACTGATTTTGGCTATTTTTTGAACATTTTAGTATTTAATTTCATAACTGTGTGCTCTGCTGTTTTTGTAGGCTCGTGTGTTCTAAATTGACGCATACTGATCGCATTCAGCAATGGTGCTTAAGCATTAACTAGGTGTCGAAAATGATAAAAATGCATAGTTCAGATGCCTCCTCTATTCTATATGACTCATGTTTCTCTTGAAAGGCAAGGGCGAAATATGCCTCTTGCTCCCTGGAAAGGGAAAATGCCTGTACTCATGGAAGTGAATGGTCCATTGCAAAACTCGATCAAGAATACAATAACGCGGGATCAAGGTTCAAATAAAAGTCTGGCATATCGAGGTAGTCCTAGAAATTCCGTTCGTTTGAAGAGTTATCTTAGCGGTGGTCGGTGCAATGAAAATCCTCAAGTGGATATAAATGGCACAAGGTTCCCCTTGAACAATATTTCTATTCGTTTAAGGACTCCAAAAGGTTCATTTAGAACTATAGGTTCACAAGATGGTGGGATCGAAATCAGGGACGTGCAACAATTTAATAGCGCTAATGCTTCTGGTATTTTGTATAAGTGGGTGAATTATGACAAAGGATAGAAATCACGATGGTTTGTTCTCTAAGACAGAGTTCTTTCTTATTATAAGCTACACAGGCCAGATGAAGTTTCAGGGAACAAAGAAACGGAGAAGGGTCTAAGGGTTATTGGTGAAGATTCATTAGCTTATGAGAAAGGAAAAAAATGCTTATGCTAGTGCGATCAGCACAAACCAGTGAAAAATAGTTGGAGCGGTTCATTTGAAGGTGATATTCCTCCAAACAATCTAATGATTGTTGACTTAGAAAAATGAGGACCATAATTTCTTTACGAAATCCTTTCAACTATAAATTATGTTTGTAATTTTGTATAAAATGTGGTACGAAAATCCTCATGATGCAACGCACTCATTCTTTTGTGCAAAAGAAACCATAGTTCTTTCCTATAGAAGATAGTATATAGTAGATTATTTGCTTATCCTTCAGAGTGTATCGAATCCAATTGATTTCATTCAAGGAAAGAAATACATCTTTGCATACTTGTCTGTTCAACTTCTAATGCAAAATTCTCCCTCTCGTAGATAAAGAGATATTGTAGGTAGTCATTCTTGATGTATTTCTTGTCATTTATTGTTTTTACATATGCTGCCTTTGTCGATGACAATATGATATCTTTCAATTTCTTAGCATATTTTTTTGTTTAATCTTTTGTTTCACTTCATTCTAATTTATATAAACCAGTTTCAAATCATATACAGTATTTTGTATAATCTAGTTTAAAATTTAAAAACAGGTCAATAGTCGTGTAGTGCACCTCTTGTTCCAGCTTGATACTTTGAGGCATACAGTGTAGTTTTTTGTAACATTTATCTATTGTTTGTGTGCATAGTTTTATGGACCAACCTTTTATATAGGCTTGTAATCTTCCATTTTTTTATTTTCTAATTTAAGAAGACATTGCTTTGACGTTTAAGTATAGTCCATGCTTAAGTAACAGATGATTATGAATGCACAACACCCTACAGATTACTTCAATTGTTTTAACACTTGAAGCATATCCAAGTTCTATGCCCTTTTTTACTACCTATATAGTTAGAAATAACGGAGAAATGGTTATGTGGTTGTAACGCATCTTCTTAGTTTAGGATTAGTTCCTAGAATTTAGGAGGTTGTTTACAACTACCTATTTTTCAGTCATGTATTTAATATGTAATATTCATTTCTGTATGAGGATGAGTGAACGAGAGAGAGTCTCCTCGTTTGAGTGCAGTCTCTAGGTGATGTACACACCTGTGAGCTGAAACTCCTTCTTTTAATTCAAAGTTTGATTTTTATCTTGGTATCAGAGCTTAGGGTAGAGGTAGCCTTAAAAAAAAATTTGAGGATGTATCATTAGTTGCACACCTGTAGAGGTAAGGAGTGCATGTAAAGCTATCTGTGTGATCAGGTGGAACTGCAGTAACACTTGGAGTGAAGGGTCTCAGATGACTGATCATCTCCGAGCCGAAGGAAGGGTTGGATCAGACTTAATGTGCGCTCGGGAATGTAGAAGTGGATTGGCGCTCTTTTTTAGCAGACAGACGCGCCAATTGGCCATTAGCGCTAGTTTTTAGCAGAACGATGCACCAATTGGAGCTAGTTTGAGCCTGAAAAGCAAACCAGAAAAGAAACAACTGAATTGGCGCCGAACCGTGCCTGTTAAGCACGCCAATTTTCATGCACATCGTGAATTTGTCTTTTCTGCAATTGGCGCGGATTTGTAGCTCTTCAGAGTGCCATAGAGCCAACCTCTTTCTCTCTGGAAATCTGCAATTTCTTGTTGCAGATCAGGAGTTTCCCAATGGTGGCACGTGGAGATTCTGCTTGGTGGAAGCATATATGATTTTCCCGATGGTGATGAATTGAGGATCCTTGATCAGCTCGGAGGTAGCATATCGGATCTGCCCAGTGGTGGCGAATTGAGGTTGCGTGATCCGCTCGGTGGTAGCAGATAGGACCTGCCCGGTGGTGGGGAATCAGAGCTCTGTGATCTGTTTGGTGGAAGTAGATCAACCTTTTTTTTTTTTTTGCCTGGTGGTGGCACAGTATAAGGAAAGCACTGTAGCATTATCATCATGTGAAGCCGAGTACCAGGCATTGTGTGCAGCTACATGCGAAGCCATCTGGTTGAGGAGATTTCTCAGCGATGCAGGTGAAGGACAAAGAGAAGCAACCAGCATCAAAACTGACAACGAGAGAACAATAAAGCTTGCATACAATCCAGTTTTCCATCAGAATACTAAACACATTGATACTCAGTTTCACTTTGTACGAGAAAAGATACAGCCTAAGGAAATATGTGTGGATTATTGTAATACTTGTGATAATTTAGCTGATATCTTTACTAAGCTTCTAGGGTGAGTAAAGTTTGAGTTATTTAGAGGGATGTTAGGTGTGCATAATAACCCTTTCTCCATTAAGGGGGGGAGTTAGAAATAATGGAGAAATAGTTATGTGGTTGTAACGCATCTTATTAGTTTAGGAGTAGTTCCTAGAATTTAGGAGGTTGCTTACAACTACCTAGTTTTGATCCACATGCAGACTCTTCAAGAAGCTCAAAACAATCTTTCTTACCAGTCTTATGCGAGGATGCGCCAGAATCGACATACCATATATTATCCTCATCTCCTTTTGATGTTGAAAGTGCACAGTCGACTGTGAATAATCAAAGATCATGACTGTGGTCATCCTCTTCTCCAACAAAACACCCCTGATGTTTCCTCTGTTTGCCTTTTCTTTCATCTGCCTGCCTCTTATGGCATTCTTTAATCTGGTGACCAGGCTTCCCACAGTAAAAACATCTCTTAACATAATTATCAGTCATACCTCTGAATGGTTTCTTTTGAAAAGCGTTGGCCCCTTTCTACTACTGTTGCTACAGTTGCTGATGCTGATGTTGGTGTTGGTGCTGTTTTCCTCTATACTATCGCCTGTTCACCATCAGAGCTAAGTCATTGCTCTGAGTTTTCATATTCTGTCTTCGTTCCTCCTCCTGGAGCAGAATCGCTGTCAGGTCATCAAACAAGGGGGATTTCTCTCTTGTTGACAACCCTAAGATGAATGTCTGATATTCATTGGTCATTCTGTTCAGTGTAAGTGTAACCAGATCTGAATCTGATACCTTCTTTCCAATGG